>CM022392.1:171637710-171840429 GCA_011833715.1 Carcinoscorpius rotundicauda | reverse complement strand
GGTTGAGAAATTTCTATGTAGAGAAACGAACGAATATTCCATTGGTTCTGAAACGTATAGGGCTGTTCCGAATAATAGAGTTGCACATATGGGTTACTATCGAGTGCTACTTTCTTATGTTAAGAAACACACCTTAGATATGACAAAAAGGTGTAGCAAAAAATGATTCTGTGTGTGACTTAAAGGAATTAAATCAAAATTGGCGACCAAACTGGTAGCTACACTTATAACACTGATAAAGATTTCACAGAACGTTAAACACTTATTTGAACGAGCCTTGTTTTCACAACTAAGATATTTTTTCCAATGCAGTGTTACTGTATATGTATTGATATATATCACATCTAAGACTTTTTAAATAAATATAATATAATAACTTAATAGATCAGAGAACATGGAAATAAGAGTACAAAACTTTCAATTTAATGGGATGTACGACAACAATACACCAAACAGACAGAAGTTTACCCCAACTTTGCCCCTCACCAGTACAAACTTCCATGTTGTATAACCTACGTCACTCGTAACTTTGCCCCTCACCAGTACAAATTTCCATGTTGTATAACCTACGTCACTCGTGTACACCACTCTCACCAGCAAATCACGTTTTACAATTTTTGTAGGGTCGTATTTTTGGAATCTTAGATGTCCTCTCCATGATGTCCTCAGGCCCTCATGCAATAAAAACATTAGTTTGTATACTGATCTGAATTTACTGAAGAAATAATCCAGTAGTGGTTCAATTTTGAAGAGCCTGCCTGAAGATTCATCCATTTTCTGATTATTACGGAAATACCAGTACCGTGTTGTTAACAATATAATGTTATCTACCACAAACATAAGAGGTTAACGTGTTCTTCTACAATATAATGTTATCTTCCACAAACATACCAGGTTAACGTGTACTTCTACAATATAATGTTATCTAACACAAACATACCAGGTTAGCGTGTTGTTAACAATATAATGTTATCTACAACAAGCATAACAGGTTAACGTGTTCTTCTACAATATAATGTTATCTACCACAAACATACCAGGTTAACGTGTTGTTAACAATATAATGTAATCTCCAACAAACCTCGCGGGCTCTCTATTACAAAATACAATTAATTCCTACCTGGCTTGAAAGTAAAAATGTGAATATTCAGGAGTTACACAGTCCGAGTTGTGGTCTTAACTCTGAGCACACTTTTTAGAAGTTTGTCAAATGACAAGAAACTATCCAACATTCATACAAACATAAGGCTACCCAAAGAGAAAGAGATTATGTGTTTTTAGTTCAACTATTTGAGAAAGTTATGACATAAATGAGACTAATGAAGTAACAAAATCAATACACCTATTCATAACAATAAGAAAATCAATACACCTATTTATAACAATAAGAAAATTAATACGCCTATTTATAACAATAAGAAAATCAATACGCCTATTTATAACAATAAGGAAATCAATACGCGTATTTATAACAATAAGAAAATCAATACACCTGTTTATAACAATAACTCCTATTCCTAATCGTAATGTAGCTTTTGTTATAGTATTAAATAATCAGCGATGAGAGAAAATAACACTAGTGTAATGTGTAAACATCTTAATGACTGTCCTAACTGGTTTACAGGTGTCCTAGTTAAACTGGAATCGTCCCAGTTGGTTTGTTTGTTTGTTTTTGCCTTAATTTTTCTATGGCTATCATACACGTTAATATTAGAATCTCCACTTTTCTCATTATCTGAGTGTTGATTTGTAGTTATACGTCTCCCTTATACTTTACTTGTAGAATCGCTTAGCAACGAGGAATCTCGCCGTATCATGCTTTTTTAAATCTAATCTGTCATTGGTCAACCACAACAATTGAGATCTGAAAACCCACCAATCCGCGAAAACAAACTATGAAGCAAGGCATTTCTTACGTTAAAGACAACCGAGATACGTATTTTAAGTTTTGTTAAGTAAAATAATAAACAAATCTCCTTTATCTATGATTTTAGAAAGCAACACAATAGACATTTGGTTGTTGAATTAAACGGTAACAAGTCTTATTTTACTTCCCCGCTGGGTCAGTCTACAGATTTACAACACTAAATAAAACAAGCAGATCGCCCGATGAGGCTTAGCTACAAGAAAAACACAAACACGTGTTTTCGTTAACCTGCAGATGACTGAGAAGTTCCGAACATTGTTCTGTACTTTATTTTGGTAAAAGTTTTAACACCAGCTGTCTTGAGAACACATTTTTATTTCAAGTGGATTTCTCATCATCACGACAAACACATCTTAAATTATTTCAGATCTCTTAGTGTATCACTCCACATGGAAACAAAGTCCTTATCTTCAACAGTGTGACTCTAGTAAGTGTTGTCATAACTTTAATTTGTAAATTTTGTTGAAATTCCCATTATTTGAAATATTTTGTACCGTTTGTTTCAGTTAACTTTATACTTGCTATGAAACTCAGAATAAATAGTTTTAAATGTGTATTCAAATCCCCAAAAAACTCCGCAAAGTTACTGTCACACTCGTTTATCCACTGGATGAGCCATCAAGGTTTGAACTTTGATATATTAAACCGTCTACACGTAAATGATAACCTTGATGAATCTGACTGTTACTCAGTTGGTTCAGGCTTTTAAACACATTTTATGTCGCACGTGATCCCAAAACAATATTACACTGTTATACCGATACAACAATATACAGAATACACAAAATCTTAAAGAGAACCAAAGTACAATATCGTCAAAAACAATATATTATTTATCAAACACTTGAAAACCAGTGTCTGCATATTAGGGTTACGATAAAAAATGCGACACACAAACAGTCCTCGCTGTGTTGAGACTAACAGTTCAGTTATAAGCCTTGACCCCCAATCCCTGAATGGCTGCTACTGATCAATACTAGCTTGTGGTATGCGCATCACACTAGGCGTCCCTGTCTCTCTGGGCCAAAACAAACACATACACATTTTTCAAATCAATATAAAATGAGCCAGAAGGTAGGATGAAACACTACCGATAACACATCAACAATATTAAACAGCCTCCCATTTGAAGAGAAGTAGTCACGTGAGACGGTACAAATATATTTAAAGAACACGAATTAACACTACGAGAACAATACATAATTGTTGTTCGTAACAAGTTTCTCTAAGTTTTCTGTCCCTCATCTAAAAATGATAAACTTAAAAATAACTGTTGTAGTGTCCACAATAATTGGTTGTCCAGGACACACAAAATTACCGCCGAAAAAATAAACTGTTCAGATCCCATGGACCCGACACTCGACTAGTAATCTCAGAGTCGCAGGTTTGAATCTCCCTAACTCCAAATATGCTCGACGTTTCAGCTGTGGGGGCGTTAAAATGCGACGATCAATCCCACTATTCGTTGGTAAAAGAGTAGCCCAAACCCCACGTCTGGACCGTCACAGGATCTGATTTGAATTTCGCGCAAAGCTATTCGAGAGATATCTGTGCTAGCCGTCCATAATTTAGCAGTGAAAGACTAGAGGGAAGGCAGCTAGTCATCACCACCCATCGCCAACTCTTTTATCAACGAATAGTGGGATTGGTCGTCACATTACAACGACCCAAGGCTGAAAGGGGCGAGCACGTTTGGTGTGAGAGGGATTCGAACCCGCGATTCTCAGATTACGAGTCGAGTGCCTTAACCACGTGGCCGTGCCGAGCCGAAACTTGGTGAATACAATATAAATTTCGAGTCGTTTCTCTATGCATACCATGTCGTGATTTTCAGAAGATGTTATACTAAAAACAACACAATGTCATCAGAATGCAGACAGCCTAAAAGTTATTTTAACTAGCTGAGAATATTAAGGCCATAGACAGGAAGAACGACAACATAAATAAACCTAAGTTTCTAACACGATAAATAAAAAGAAGAGAATTAAATACAACTGAATATAGGGGGCGTAAAAACAGTACCAATCAGTCGTTGTAAACATTACTTACTTGAACTACAAAACCCTATTTTGGCTCCATATTGTTATCTGGAATTAGATTTGTTGGAGTTAAAATAGGGATTTGTTGTTCGAGTTAATAGTCTACACTATCTCTAGCCTTGTTTACTTTGGTTTCATTACCACTGTTTGCAATTTTTACATTCTTGGTTTTTTATTTATCTTGTTTGCTGGTTTTCATGCTCAACTATAGCGAAAGACGACTTGATATGTTAGCTAACTTTATACATTGAAACGATAATAACAAAACAGCTGTGATGATTGAATAACTGATCACATCAGTTCGAGATATAAAATGTTATGTTGCAACTGAAGGTTGTTAGAGATTTGTTTGAAAATAAAGTATTTGTAGTTTCTGTGTAACCAAATTATATATATATATATAACGCATAGGAATGGGCAAGTATATGCCCAGACTGAAACACAATCTTCACTAAATAGATATAAACATTTACCAGCAAAAAATTAATTTTTCTAACAAAACATATATGCCTAAAACATCGTTTTAAATAAACTTCCATGTATTTTAAAATATCCATTCTATGAATGGATGTAACGAGTTTTTATCATGTATGTAATTAATTCATGAACTCCTTACTTCATATATAAAGGTCCCTAAATACACCAATCGTATTGTGTAAAAAGCAGTGATTATATAGACTTTACAACAATCTAATGTTCATATATTATTGGTGGGTAATTCCCACTTCACCCTTTATTTAAGCTTTATAAAGAAACAACAGGCATTTGTAAGAAAGCCAGCTTCAAGATAACACCGTTTACACCAGACTTATGATATATTTTAGTTTATGTAAAACACAGAAGAAACAAATCGACTTTTCAATACCTCTATGACTTTTACAGCACCTAATTTAGTACCAAGTCACAGTACCTTATTTAATGCTCTACAAAAGTTGGGTGCAGTATACCAAGTCACAGTACCTTATTTAATACTCTACAATACGTTTGGGTGCAGTAAACCAAACCACAGCACCAAATTTAGTACTCTACAATAGGTTGGGTGCAGTAAACCAAACCACAGCACCAAATTTAGTACTCTACAATAAGTTTGTATGCAGTACACCAAGTCACAGTACCTTATTTAACACTCTACAATACGTTTGGGTGCAGTAAACCAAACCACAGCACCAAATTTAGTACTCTACAATAGGTTTGTATGCAGTACACCAAGTCACAGTACCTTATTTAACACTCTACAATACGTTTGGGTCCAGTACACCAAGTCACAGTACCTTATTTAACACTCTACAATACGTTTGGGTGCAGTACACCAAGTCACAGTACCAAGTTTAACATGCATGATTTTTTTGCACCTTTATGTGCACAGCCTAGTAGTCAACAGTACAGATTTTGAAATGCTGTTTAAACTGAATCTTTACTGTTGTTGGTTTTTGTTTTTGCCCGAAGTTGCACTAATTTTTTAAATTATGTGCAATCCTTATTATGAACCACCATCGTGGTTTATGATACCAATAATAACACGTGTTACAACTGTACTCTACGACAGCGAATAAAATAATAATGCGGCAAAATAAACGTCGAGTAATAAATACTAAATATATTATGGGCTGTCACAACTAGGGTTAACGTTATTTTGTATGTATATTATTAAAATATCCCAGTTTCTGTTCACCTCATCGTGAATTTGATATTCAATGTTATACATGGTTGTAAAAACGAACGTTTCTGAATACAGACATGAATGGCTTCGCCAGAATGCGACTAGTTATAAAGAACTTGATAATTTAAATCCTGAGTAACTGACCTTTACACTGGTCTCTCTGAATAGATACTGTAAGTGTTCCTGATAATGTCTTGAAAACCTGTCACAATTTACGACCAACAACAGATCACTAATCAAAATATTTTGATAATCCATGTTTGTTTGTACTATTTACACTTTGCGAGTTTCAAGAAATCAGATACTGATTTTCTTTGTACGTTTTGGTTCTGTAATGGATAAGGAAGCTTTAATTTTTATCTTTACCTTTGTTGAACGGAGGAGAAAAAGTAAGAAAGAAGTCTTCCAAAAGGAAGACCAGACGAATATAATCGAAATAAACGTAAAGGATCGTTCCAAAGT
The DNA here is from genome assembly GCA_011833715.1 of Carcinoscorpius rotundicauda. Lineage (NCBI taxonomy): Eukaryota > Metazoa > Arthropoda > Merostomata > Xiphosura > Limulidae > Carcinoscorpius > Carcinoscorpius rotundicauda. The sequence continues at coordinate 171,834,341 of CM022392.1, read as the reverse complement.
TCCTGACTGGTTGAAAAAAAAGAGGTCTTGCTTTGCTCGTACCAGCTGTTTTTACATATGTATTTTTATCTTCAAGAGGGTTTTCTTGTCATCACGGATTCTTTAAAAGTATTTGTTTTGAATTTCGCGTAAAGCTACATGAGGGCTATCTGCGCTAGTCGTCTCTAATTTAGCAGTATAAGACTAGAGGAAAAACAGCTAGTCATTACCACTCACTGCCAACTCTTGGGCAACTCTTCTACCAACGAATAGTGGGATTGACTTTAACATTATGACGCCACCACGGCTGAAAGGGCGAGCATGTTTGGTGTGATGGATAAAAACAGTACTAATAACTTCATTCATAGTAATACTATAAAACTTAGATTAACAGTTTCTTGTCTTCGCCCATATATACTGATATCGATCACCATTATTTAAACTAGTGGCTAAATTAATATCACGTGACAGTGAACGGTCTTTTATTGAGACAATTTCATCAAAGTTAACTGATTTCTGATTAAAATTTGAAAATGAATATCCACCTATATGATTCTTTCGGAAACTTGATCTGAGAGGCACTTAACTAATTTGTTTGGTTCTAACCAATTTGATCTGGATAGTACTTAACTAATTTGTTTGGTTCTAACCAATTTGATCTGGATAGCACTTAACTAATTTGTTTGGTTCTAACCAATTTGATCTGGATAGTACTTAACTAATTCATTTGGTTCTAACCAATTTGATCTGGATAGTACTTAACTAATTTGTTTGGTTCCAACCAATTTGATCTGGATAGTACTTAACTAATTTGTTTGGTTCTAACCAATACTTTAACGTTCTTGCACGCTCCTTTTCCACATAGTTTTGCTGCTCTAAATCAACCATCTTTAATGTGAATGACAAAAACTAAAAACGGTCAACTTTTTATTTTAGGTGAAAAGTGATAAAAGTTTTAGACGGATAGCTCACGTGACCGTTTTGCGTAAGTTTGTGGAAAAAGTTTGGTTAAAATTGAGCTGTTTTTTTTTTAAATAACTTTGCACACATGGCGTATATTTAAACCAAATTTGACATCTATTTGTAAGTTGTAAACATCTATTCGTGTACCATATTTTTAAAACATGTTTTTCTATCAAATGCATTTTTATTACTTTCGGTGAGAAAAAAGAAAGAAAAAATTGGAAGAAATTCAATCAGAACTGGAGATGTTATACCTTGTTATTTTTCTTAGCGGATTGCCTTGTTATTAGGTATGTAAAGTGAGTGCAGGAAAATGTGTCACAGTTCGAGAAGGTGGTATGTCGTTAAAGTATCACTCATATTAATAATAGATTGCAGATTGTCTTTGCTGTTCGACACTATCGCGTGTTTTGATTTCTGAGGAAGTTTGAGCCATAGTCGAACCCTGAAATAAGAAAAACGAGGTCTGTTGCTCGTACATCCTGTGTTTGCATATGTTTAAACACTTGGTTTTATGATTAGGTGGCGTTTTACTTGGCTTTCAGTAGTAAAACCATGTGAAAAATTAAAAGGTTTTGATTAATATTCAGTTGGTGTCTACTGAGTAATAGATGTTTTCTAACGGATAAAAACATCTGATTTCTAAGCTTTTCTAGGTGTTTAATTGTTTTTTTAAATATTGTAAGCTGTGTGATAAAAATACTTTTTACCGTATCTTTCAAAATGCCTCGTGTTTTTTCTGAGCAACACGCTTAAGGTAATCCACTCGCTTTTAATTTAGTTGAAAATAAATAGAATATATAACTTGTGAGTTACGAATGGTACACAAAAAATATGTCGTTTATGATTTTCATCACGTATTGCTGGAATGAAAGGTTCCATACATCGCAAGTTCTTATCTTTAGTTTGAGTCGTGACATAAACTTTAGTTTATTTTATAGTGTGAGGTGTTTGTTACCGCGGTTCGGGTCGTCTTGTTGAATATAATGCTAGGAGCACTGAATATAATTTTAAAATCTTCGCTTTATTTGGTCGCAGACACTAATTACCGAATCTCTTGATGAATAGTATGTAGTGTTCTCGTCAGTTCGATCAGAGAGAGTTCCAAATTCAAATTGAAACTGTTTATAAGACATATTCGCCACCACGTATTTATATTAAAATATAAATAACACGATAACTAACTTTGGTAAAATGTTAATATCTGGTCTTATTTCTAAGGTGTAAATTTAATGGTGAGAGGCACTTAACTCTATCAACATTGTGTTTGATATTGTAATATATTTCTGTCAACAAAACATTTTTGTATAAATATTTATTATAGTTGTGGAACGAGCGATCTATCAGTCTGTCTTTTAGTGGAAATAGGATTGCGTAATTATAAAAATGATGCGATTTGCTCTGGTATCTTTAACTTGAGGAAACTCAAGGTCTTATGTATAGTTTAGCCAATCACAAACACTAACCACCAGGGGCGTAGATTTTTTATACCTGAAGGGGGATAATTTTTGTAACCACTTATGTATACTGTTCAATTTACAAATTGGTAATCTCTGATTACGTGAACCTGAAAGCTGTAAACATGCAGTCACAGAGTAATCTTGTTGCCACGATACTTCAAGGTTTCCGTGTAGGTTTGTATAAGTGAGATGTTGTGAACAGTTTTCAAAATGTTAACAAAATAAAGACAAATGTGTCACAAATTAACTGCCACATGAATTTATTCCTGCACAGTATAAAAGATGGCCATTATACTTGACAAGGTTACTAATAGCTTTCATTGCATGAATTACGTTTTCAAATATTAATAAAATTAGTAATTACCCTTGATAAGTTTATATCTACTGAAAAACTGTTCCTATTGTTTGATAAAAATAATTAAAATGTCTTCGCGAACTCTTGAAAATTACACGTCAATACGATGTAGCACATAATTATTCATACTTTTCATTGAAGTAAGATTCATTTAGTCCTCTTGTCTACATATTCCCAAAGGTAGGCCTCCTTTGTGATGACCTCTTTATGAAATATTTCATAAGCTCTTCTATATTTATCTTGTCAACCTCATCTTTGTGAGTGTGACAAATTGCCACATGGTTGAGGCCGCAATGAGACACAGTTGACCCTAACCACGTCTTCAGCCGTCTTAATGCAGAAAAGCTGCGTTCATATTCGCAGCTGGATACTGGACGTACAAGCAAAATTTTCATGAGAAGAAACACTTCACTAAACATCTGCTGGCTTGTTTCATGCATTTTACAATAAGCATCTTTCACACCTTTCAGAGATACTGCTTTTCTTGTTCCTTTGAACATGGGCAACTGAAACTCGAGCCGTTATGCAGAGATTTCTGGATAGAATTTTATAACCGAGTTGTCAATCTTGCCAGATGTGATCATGTTCTCAAGTGCCAGATGTTGCCTCAAGTCATTGTTGTCTGCATTGGATCTAATGGTCAGATGTTCCACGACTGTGTCCACAAATTCAAAATATTGGTTTCTGTAGTAATCTGTAGCTGTTGCAGAATGGTGTGCTGAGTCATCACCTGTGATCCTTCTGGGGGATCTGCGAATGCGTGGTAGGTCAACAAGGAAGTTATCTTTTTCTCAGCTTTATCAAATATCTTGTTGTAATTTTCCTCTTTTCGCAATACCCGCAATTGCTCAACTGTCATTGTAGATGCTTCGATCATGCCAGATACTGTCGCTGATTTTGCTTGGAATGCACGGTTTAGTTTCTTTAATGCAGCTAATGGATGCTGAGCCATCAACAATCCTAAAACTATCTTTCCTTTGTCAAATCTGTTCAGCAGACATCGTGCTTTCACTGTTACATCTGGTTTTTTTCTTTTGCTAATTCAGACAAAGAATCAACGAAGTCACTGTAGTGATCATTATCACATGTAATTGCAGATAGGCGGCATAACCAGCGTGTTGGACACAGTGGGAGGATGTATTTAACTGGATCATTGTGGCTGTCTGATGATACAATATTTTCAAAGATTGTCTTGAATTTACCACCAAGTCCATGTACCCACTGGATAGAATCTCGAACACTTTCACAAGCTTCAACTGCATGTTGCATTATTAAATTTGCCTTGTGTGCTCCGCAGTGAAAAAAAACAAAGCTGAAGGTTGCTTCTCTTTTATTTTTGCCTGACATCCACTGTATGCACCACTCATGTTAGCGGCTTCATCAGAAGTTTGTGCTCTTAATCCTGACAGTGGTAAATTGAGTCTGGTCAGTACATCAAGTACAGTTGAGAATATTGTTTCACTAGTTTATTGGAAACATTGTACAAACCAAGAAATGTCTCATGGACATCAAGGTTCTCATCTAGTATCGTACACATATTGCTTCCTGTTCGGCACCTGTAACATCTTGAGTACCATCAACCATTAATGCAAAGATTTTACTTTGCTGTACTTCGTGTGCTATGTTCCTAAGTGTCTGATGGCTGAACATCTCCATTGTGTCATTTTGAGCCTGGGGTGATGTGAATGTGGTTTTCTTTGACAAGTAGGCCGTCAACTCAGGATCTTCCTCTTCCAGGAGCTTCATTAACTGCAGGAAGTTCCCCTCTGTATCAGTATGTCCATGTAATGATAAAACTTGACGCAGTAAGAAACGTAATCTTCTGAATATTTTGGCTAAATTTCTTTTGCATTTTATCAGCTGCTTCTTTTTTCCATCATGTAGCTGGACAGTCACTGGAGTTACATCAAGTGAACCTTCTGGAGATGTAGCGAATCTGTGCTGAGAGGAAGATTGGTGTTTGTTGAATTTCTGTTTTGCCTTTTTCCAGTTTAAAAACCGGTGGATATGAAGGTATACTCTACTGGCCTCTCAAATTTCCTTGTTAAAAGACATCTATTTCCTGCTTTGGCATAATGAAAGCATATGACTTTTTGAGTCTGATTGTCAAATGTGTTATCACAATTAATGTTCACAGAAACATATCTTTATGTATATCTATATGTATATCTTTATATGTATCCTACAAAGTTTCTTAAACTTCTACACTTTATCCAAACATTGAATTCCTAATTAATATCTTTCCAATCTACAACAAATATTCTGTAATAATAGTGGATAAACTATTCATAAACTCTTTATTCATAATTTTCCCACTATTATTATGGGACATTTATTATATATTAATAATTGTATCTATCATGCTATATAATACAAACCATGCCATCCAAAAACTTTTCTCTCTCGTATTTGTTACCAGAGTTATAACGGTTATGAACTAAAAATGTGCCAAAGTAATTCTGAACACTTAGTCTCTGTAATTATATGCAAATTTGGTTAGTGAAAGATTTTAATATAAGCAATAAAATGTGCATACAGCTGCTGTAAGTAGTGATCTCCTGGATATGAGGTAGTGAGACAGACCTGTGATGCTCTGTTTGGTTTTACAAGCTTCACTTGTTTTGATGAGAACAGATAAAAACATTTTTACTTATGAGAGAGTTAAAACAGTAGGTATTATTTAGGTAAAGCTAGGTTTTAAATTCCTGCAGTTCTTTTAGTTGTATTTTTGTGTGATTTTCCAGTTTATGATTTGTATGTTGCAACTTTTATAATTAGGTTTAAGAAGTAGGTATAAGTTAATAATTATGTGTGTGTTTTACATTCCAAATATTTATTTTTTTTACATCATGTATAGAAGTTTATGCAGTCAGATAACTGAGCAGTGTGTATGGATCTTTCTCACTAATGTTTAGAGATGTTAAAAGAGTTAAATAATTTCTTTTTTCTTTACAATTGTTCCTGAACTGGGAAATGTCTTTGTTTTCAGTGTTACGTATTTTTTAATGTTTTATGTTCTTCGTAGACTAAACGCAACAGAAAAACACAGATAACAGCTTGTATAATTTATTACATTAAACTATTAACAAATATAACAGATATAACATAAATTATATAATAACAGTGACAGATATTAAGTTACAACATTCGAAATTAATTACAAAACAAAATAATACCAGTTTCAAACTTCAAAATTAATCACAATACAAAATGGAACTGGCCTGTATCTAATATAATGATCTGAAATGAAAGTCTCAAATTCCAGTCTAGGGTGTGAATTTGGTCCCACGAAGAAATTCCGAAGCTTAAATGAAGAAGTTCAGAAACAGTTCACAGTTCAATAAATTCGCCGGCTCTCAGCACAAGCAGTAATTCAGATGAATCGTAGAGATTGACGTAATAAAATCACAGCTTCCGTAGATCTAACTTCAGTCACAAATCCAAGTTGAATAATCACAGCAAACACTTAATCTTTCTCAATAACTGACTCTCTTCTTTTGAAATAAAACTAATTTCTGACTCTCTCTCTTTCCTTGTTCGAATAAAACGGATGTCTTAATCTCTCTCTCTCTTGTCTCTCGCATCTTTCTCTGTTTATATATTGTAGGCCTAAACTCCTCGAAAGACCGCGAACTTTCTACAGATCTCCAGAGCAATCCGCGCATGTCCGTTCTTGCACGAGACTACATGTCTAGACACGAAGTCACCAGCACTTCATTTACAAACATATGATTGGTCTACTTAATTCAAGAAAATTCTAAATGTTACCCTAAATGAATAACAAAATATTAGTTTAAACTTCGAAACAATAATATAAATATGGAAAAATGAATAATAGAAATGAAAATTTAAACACAACACGACATGTTGTCGCTTACAAAATATTTACACGACATATACATAACATCAGGAATATTGAAATATTTTTTCCAGTAATGGAGTTTTAAAATTCTGTATCGGTAACTCGTAACACTAAAGGATATAGTTCATTCAGTATAATTGCACATGTTTAAAATGTAATTTTTATACAATTTGAATATTATAAGCAATCAATGAAGTAAGCGTGATGTTATTACGTTTTACTGTCTTTTCTCTTTCAGGGCAGTATATGCCACCTCCAGAACAAGAATTAGCTACCAAAGTGCTCCAGATACAATCAAAACGATTTTACTTGGATGTGAAACAGAACAGGAGAGGAAGGTTTATAAAAGTTGCAGAGGTAGTTAGTTTGTGAAACTACTTTACAGTATATTAACTAAAACAGTTTAACTGAGGTAGGACATAATTACTTAAGAAAACCATTTGTGAGTGTATTAACTAAAGTTTGAAGCGTAAATCACCAATACCTCTCTGAAGTTGAATTGTTGCCACAATAATGAATACTGTTGTATCCATGTCATGTACCCTAAGTAGAAAAGTAACAATTAACACATTAATTACAATAACTAAGACAACATTCTAGTAGTTAAACTGTTTATTAAGAGTAGGAAGTGAAAATCAATCAGTTTTGTATGAAAAGAAAAAAGAAAATTTTACAACTCTTCTAGAATATTCATAATATGAGTTAACTGACTAACTAACTCATAGTACGAGTCAACTGACTTATTAACTCATAGTACAAGTCAACTGACTTACTAACTCATAGTATGAGTCAACTGACTTACTAACTCATAGTACAAGTCAACTGACTTACTAACTCATAGTATGAGTCAACTGACTTACTAACTCATTGTACGAGTCAACTGACTTACTAACTCATAGTATGAGTCAACTGACTCACTAACTCATAGTACGAGTCAACTGACTTCTAACTCATAGTACGAGTCAACTGACTCACTAACTCGTTACTTTATTTCCATCATGAATCATGTGGTAAATATTTGTAGATGAGTGATATAGTTTGAAAAACTGTTTAGAATAAAGTGCTGAATAAAGAAACCAAGTATTGGAAGATTAAAAAGATGACAGGTGTTTGTATATATCTTTGTGTATACTTGTAATGTTTTATCATAATTTTAAAATAAAAATGACACTTAGAAGTAATGTGTTGTTACATGGGGTACAGTGTTTCATTAACCACTGTGTAACATCCACTTTTCTTTTAGTCAGGTCTATTGGGTTTAATAACGAGTCCATGGTAGATATATCTGGTGTCCCGAAACTTTGATTTTCTCCCGTTGTTATGAAGTAGATGTGATACGTTAAAAAGCTGCTAACATTGCATGTTTAGGCACATTGGGGATCATTCATTACTTGACATGATGTTATGGTGTAAAGATTAATTCTGGGTCAGTCAAATGCCATCTCCAAGCTATCAATCTGAAGTAAAATATGTTACTACAAGTGTTGTAACTTACAACAGGATTACTCCAGAAATTTTTATTTCAGGTTTTGCAAACATTTGCATAATTTTTTTTATTTAAAATATTTTACTCTAGTTTGTGATGAGTCATAAAATTATGCCTTTACATCATAATAGTTAACAATGGCTTCTAATGTGTCTAAACATTTTGTAAATACACTTTTCATATTCTGCACGGACTGCTTAAAAATAGGAACTCACCCTGTGTGTGGAGATTATATATCTGTTGTCAGGTATTTAAAAACTGAAATATGAGAGCTGTCTTCCAGCATTAGCAATAAAACATTTTGTTCAATAAATGCCTAGACAAATGTTATTTTGTTTAATTTCACAGGTCAACTTTGTAGGCGAGTACTGTGAGCTTAAGTACCCAAACCAATGGACTTCACCCTTTAATTGAAAATTTATAGAACTGTCATCATTGTAGTGGTTTGAATTTCTGGATGTGTTAACATATCTGTTTGCTATAGTAAAGTGTGTCCAAGCAAAGTAAATGTTTCCAACTTCTGATCTGATGTTTGGTATTCATGACGTATATAAGTATTCTGTGTGTGTTTTATAAGTATTATGTACGTGTTTTATAAGTATTTTGTATGTGTTTTATAAGTATTCTGTGTGTGTTTTATAAGTATTCTGTGTGTGTTTTATAAGTGTTCTGTATGTGTTTTATAAGTATTCTGTTTGTGTTTTATAAGTGTTCTGTTTGTGTTTTATAAGTGTTCTGTTTGTGTTTTATAAGTGTTCTGTATGTGTTTTATAAGTGTTCTGTGTGTGTTTTATAAGTGTTCTGTGTGTGTTTTATAAGTGTTCTGTGTGTGTTTTATAAGTGTTCTTTTTGTGTTTTATAAGTGTTCTGTATGTGTTTTATAAGTATTCTGTATGTGTTTTATAAGTATTCTGTATGTGTTTTATAAGTATACTGTATGTGTTTTATAAGTGTTGTGCATGTGTTTTATAAGTGTTCTGCATGTGTTTTATAAGTTTTCTGTATGTTTTATAAGTATACTGTATGTTTTATAGGTGTACTGCATGTGTTTTATAAGTATACTGTATGTGTCATCCTTCATTCAGGTCTTGATATTAAGTTACAAAATAAACCTTGTGTGCAGATTTTCTATATTTAAGAATTGATATAAATATTATTGACCCTCAAAACTGGTATCACCCAACAGAGATATTTGAAAGTTACAAACTCTTCACGTGTGGAACCAGTGAAGAGATTACAAGTCACTAATTTAAATACAAATAAAAATCCTAACTATGTGGTTTAGTTGTTTCAACTTCATAATGTGAAATTTTAAAGTCATTGATGTAGAATTTTAATTCAATGCTTGCATGTCGGGACAGTTTTAATTCAAGTGGAAACAACCATGTCATTGTTCTTTTCCGACATTAATTAACCAGTAATCATGTTATTTTTAGTGCACAGCATGTCATTGTTCTTTCCTGACATTAATTAACCAGTAATCATGTTATTTTTAGTGCACAGCATGTCATTGTTCTTTCCTGACATTAGTTAACCAGTAATCATGTTATTTTTAGTGCACAGCATGTCATTGTTCTTTCCTGACATTAGTTAACCAGTAATCATGTTATTTTTAGTGCACAGCATGTCATTGTTCTTTCCTGACATTAATTAACCAGTAATCATGTTATTTTTAGTGCACAGCATGTCATTGTTCTTTCCTGACATTAGTTAACCAGTAATCATGTTATTTTTAGTGCACAGCATGTCATTGTTCTTTCCTGACATTAATTAACCAGTAATCATGTTATTTTTAGTGCACAGCATGTCATTGTTCTTTCCTGACATTAGTTAACCAGTAATCATGTTATTTTTAGTGCACAGCATGTCATTGTTCTTTCCTGACATTAGTTAACCAGTAATCATGTTATTTTTAGTGTATAGCATGTCATTGTTCTTTCCTGACATTAATTAACCAGTAATCATGTTATTTTTAGTGCACAGCATGTCATTGTTCTTTCCCGACATTAGTTAACCAGTAATCATGTTATTTTTAGTGCACAGCATGTCATTGTTCTTTCCTGACATTAATTAACCAGTAATCATGTTATTTTTAGTGTACAGCATGTCATTGTTCTTTCCTGACATTAATTAACCAGTAATCATGTTATTTTTAGTGCACAGCATGTCATTGTTCTTTCCCGACATTAGTTAACCAGTAATCATGTTATTTTTAGTGCACAGCATGTCATTGTTCTTTCCTGACATTAGTTAACCAGTAATCATGTTATTTTTAGTGTATAGCATGTCATTGTTCTTTCCCGACATTAATTAACCAGTAATCATGTTATTTTTAGTGCACAGCAGTCATTAGCTTTGTGAACTCGATAGTGCAGTTTTTATACCAGCGTGATAAAAAGTTTAAATTGTTTGTTTAGGTTGGTCCTGCAGGTAGAAAAAGCCGTCTGCTGTTTGCAATGTCCACAGCTCTAGAACTAAGGGACCATCTGACATCTTTTAGTGAAATCTACGCTTCACTGGGTGAGTAGAGATGAAGCTGAGAAAATAGTACTCAACATCTCCGTAAAAAGTTTATAAAAACATTAATAGTTTAAAGTAATGTGATACAGTTACTTGTATTTTGTTCATATGAAAATGTTGTTTTGTGTTGGAATTAGTAACATGAACTCACACATTGCTTGATGCCATGTATAAATATTTGAAGTAAATAAATGGTCATGAGAGAAAACTGTCAGAACATGTTTATGTAGTGTAATAATAGGTCTCTACATGTTTGGTGATACTTGAACTTGGAATTCTTAATGAATATTATCGGTATGATTGATTTTTCAGCCAACATTTAAATTATTGTTAGTACTCAACTATTTTGAGTGTTTGGTATATGTGGGTGTCAATGATTATAACAGTTCTGTATTTCTAAACCTGTAGATTTGTATGTACTGCATTCTTTACTGATTACAAGAAACCCATTTCTTTCTGAATGTACACTATCTTGAGTACTGGAATTTATAACACTTGGTGTAAACCTGCTGGTCACAGTGTTGTTTCAGTTCCTGATTACTTGTTACTGGTGTAAATCTATTATTCACAGTGTTGTTTCACTTGTTATTTGTGTAAACCTGCTGTTCACAGTGTTGTATCAGTCCCTGATGACTTGTTATTTGTGTAATCCTGCTGGTCACAGTGTTGTTTCAGTCCCTGATGGCTTTTTACTGGTGTAAATCTGCTAGTCACAGTGTTGTTTCAGTCCCTGATGACTTGTTATTTGTGTAATCCTGCTGGTCACAGTGTTGTTTCAGTCCCTGATGGCTTTTTACTGGTGTAAATCTGCTAGTCACAGTGTTGTTTCAGTCCCTGATGGCTTGTTACTGGTGTAATCCTGCTGGTTACACTGTTGTTTCAGTCCCTGATGGCTTGTTACTGGTTACAGTGTTGTTTCAGTCCCTGATGGCTTGTTACTGGTGTAATCCTGCTGGTTACAGTGTTGTTTCAGTCCCTGATGGCTTGTTACTGGTGTAAATCTGCTAGTCACAGTGTTGTTTCAGTCCCTGATGGCTTGTTACTGGTTACAGTGTTGTTTCAGTCCCTGATGGCTTGTTACTGGTGTAAATCTGCTGGTCACAGTGTTGTTTCAGCCCCTGATGGCTTGTTACTGGTGTAATCCTGCTGGTCACAGTGTTGTTTCAGTCCCTGATGGCTTGTTACTGGTGTAATCCTGCTGGTTACAGTGTTGTTTCAGTCCCTGATGGCTTGTTACTGGTGTAATCCTACTGGTTACAGTGTTGTTTCAGTCCCTGATGGCTTGTTACTGGTGTAAATCTGCTAGTCACAGTGTTGTTTCAGTCCCTGATGGCTTGTTACTGGTGTAATCCTACTGGTCACAGTGTTGTTTCAGTCCCTGATGGCTTGTTACTGGTGTAAATCTGCTGGTCACAGTGTTGTTTCAGTCCCTGATGGCTTGTTACTGGTGTAATCCTGCTGGTTACAGTGTTGTTTCAGTCCCTGATGGCTTGTTACTGGTGTAAACCTGTTGGTCACAGTGTTGTTTCAGTCCCTGATGACTTGTTACTGGTGTAAACCTGTTGGTCACAGTGTTGTTTCAGTCCCTGATGACTTGTTACTGATATAAACCTGCTGGTCACAGTATTGTTTCAGTCCCTGATAACTTGTTACTGGTGTAAGCCAGCTGGTTATGGTGTTGTTTTAGTTCCTGATGACTTGTTACTGGTGTAAATCTGCTGGTCACAGTGTTGTTTCATTCCCTGATGGCTTGTTACTGGTGTAAATCTGCTGGTCACAGTGTTGTTTCATTCCCTGATGGCTTGTTACTGGTATAAATCTGCTGGTCACAGTGTTGTTTCAGTCCCTGATGACATGTTACTGGTGTAAGCCTGTTGGTCACAGTGTTGTTTAATTGGCAGTGCCTAACAGGAAGACCTTTGAATATTTAAAATAAACCATTATTTTCAATAAGTATGTGTATGTTACTTTAAAAACAAAAATGGAAGTATGTTACGTTTGTACATCGTTTTGGTGCCACTAAAGTTTGTGTAGTACCAACTTAATGTTCTTACTACAATTTTCATTATTATTTTATAAAATCAATGGTTAATGTTGTGATAAGTGTAAAAAAAGAAAGAGATATGGGCTTGGGCCAATCACTATGAACCTGTTGAAGTATTGGGCCAATCACTATGAACCTGTTGAAGTATTGGGCCAATCACTAGGAACCTGTTGAAGTATTGGGCCAATCACTTGTGAACCTGTTGAAGTATTGGGCCAATCACTGGGAACCTGTTGAAGTATTGGGCCACTCACTTTGAACCTGTTGAAGTATTGGGCCACTCACTAGGAACCTGTTGAAGTATTCCACCAATTCTGTGTAAACGACATGACTGACACTTGTCCTTGTTTCTAACACTTGTTTCTGTTTGTTTTTTTTATACAGTTATTGGTTTCAGTAGCATTTCCATCATCCTTGTAACATCTTGAATTCAACCAATCATTCTTGTACATTTATAGAAATGTTTGAAAACTAAATTGTTAAGAATTACTCTACTTTTCTGTCATAAGTTAATCACTCTAATAACTGGACATTTTGCAAACACAGAACGACCTCTTGATGAAACTTTACCATCTACTTTGTTTATATATGTTGGTGAATTCACCATCTGTTTATTCTTTTATAAACACTTCAGTTTTTATATTTATCCAACGTGTCGTTACGGAGGTAGCTGTAATTGTCAGTCACACAACTGGGTGAAAACCTGTGATTATTGGAAGCACCATCGGTTGTTTGTTACTTTTTACACATTTCTCTTGAATAAGGTTTGATTTTGTTGTGTATGTGTACATACACAGAACCTTTAGCTACTCTGTATTACTACATAGTGAGCAAAGTTTTTGTTTTTTTTATTAAAACATCAACATGGATCCTACAGTGAAGACATAAATAGAACCTAGCATCACATTTTTAAAGTCACTTAACCTCAGCAAGAAATATGTATAGTAAATACAAGGTTTGTACATTTATTAGATTTAGTTTTATTGTAGCAAGTCTCAAATAACACTAGTCAGGTATGTTTGGGGTATAAATTGAAGATTAATTAGTAGGTAACAATAACAGGATTACAAACCTCCCCATTGATAAAACTAAATCTATATAAATTACTGAAATCTGTAAGATTACATATTTTATCTGATCTCTTCAACATAGATTTATTTAATTCTTATAAGTGTGGATGTTTCTGGAGAGTCATCATTGGGTTTTATCTGGAAGTTGACCAGTGTTCTCATGACATGTTTGTAATCATTTCATTAATGTTATAGGTTTGTGTGTCAGATAGTTTCCTGTATTCCATATATACTTCCAGGATGTAAATTTGTAATAAAAGTAGGTTTATAACATGACATTTAGTGTTAAATTAACTGCATTGAAACAAGGCCAAATTTTTTTGCTTACACTACTTTATGATACACAAAATAGTTTTGAAGCATAGTTGAGGCTAGTTTACCTAAAAAACTGAAAAAACAAACAAACAAATATCAGTTAATGTTCCATTTTACATTAGTTCAGCTGCTGTCAGTACAGAAGTGCACAGCGTATTTGTTAATAGATAATGGTTAATTATTTTAATTATTAGTGTAAAATAAAACTAGGTGAGCACTAACATTGGAATTTATATCTTTCAAACACATAGTATTATATAATAAACCTTGTCTTCATTAAAAATATAATTTCAACTTAATAATAGAGTGAAACACTAACATTCCCTCAACTGTTTGTAGCTGCCTGTGGAACTTAACAACTGATCACATATATGTACACTTATTATCTCAGGCGGAAACAGCTGATGGCCATGTGTTATAATAACTCTCTAGAATCAAATAACACAAAATTAGATTTCATAGATGACAGTATTTAACTGAAAGTGAACATGTATTTTGTTTTTTAGTATTCTTTCACTGATTTCATGTACAAACACAAAATGCAGTTTGTTTATTAAGATTGCTAACCAGTGGAACTTCAAATTATTATTATGTTACTTACAGCATTAAGTATAATATTGTTTAATGGTGGTGGTATCCACTCACATTTCCAAAATGTATAAATATTAATTTATCTGTGTAATGTTCTATCAGTTCGAACTAAGTTATATGAAATATTATGAATTATGCTTTGTTAAATGAGTAATCTTTGCTAAGTCATTTAACCAGTTCCTTTGTTACTGCTGGTAAGTATTGGATTTGTTCTACTGTTAAAATTGAACTATTGAATGATATAGAATGAAGTCCTCCCGAACGACTGATTTGTAAACTGTTTCTGTTATAAACTACTAATGGCTGTTCTCAAGAAATCTGTTTTATTTCTTTCATACAATCACTAAAATTAATTTGAATTATGAGATAGTAACTAAAATTATATTTGTTTTGACAAAATAAAATATAATACCCTGTGATTCCTTCAAAAGTTGGACCTTTTGAAAATGCTTGGGGAAAAGAGTATCACGTTTTTTGTGTTAAATTGATTTCTTGAATTTGTGTTTTTCTAACGTTATAAAATCATATTCAAAATGAAGCCCTACCTACACAACAGTTACACTAGTCTCACCTTTTCATTGTTAGCAGTGTACCACTGGAAACATCTAATGTACAGAACATTAATTCTGAGTTATCTATTCTGAACTGATTTCACTTCAAAGATGTTTATAACATAAGGTTTATAAACTGTACCAAAAATGGAAATGTTTTCCTTTTTTAATATTGTGATAGTTCATAATTTTGTCTAGAACCTTGCTTTAGAGAAATTATTTTACTGGCATCAGGTCCACCTAATCCAGATAACTTACCAGAAGATGGAAAGTTGAAAAGTGAAGTGATGATAAAGGAGAACAGAAGATATTATCTTGACCTCAAAGAAAATTCCAGAGGAAGGTTTTTACGAGTAAGCATTAACAAAATGTCTTAGTTTTAAATTTAATTGAACAAAATGTCTTAGTTTTCTCTCCCTCCAGAAAACTCTGAATGCAGAATTGTTTCAGCTTTATTCAGAACAATGTCAGATTATTAAAGAAATCTAGTTTCTCTTTCTCATAAGTTATCCTAATTTCTTAACATAAGTGATGAATATGATACTGAGAGTGAAAAAAAATTTAATCTTAGTAATTTATGATTACAACATAATTGATCTTCAGTTGTTGTCGGCACAAACCATTTTGTTTGAATTCTTGTGGAAGCCAAAATCTGCCCCCGTATAATTAATAAAGATCAATTATTGATAAAATAAAATAAATTTTGTTCATGGGAGTTTATCTTGGAGGAAGTGATATTCTTTTAACTCTTGTTTCAGGTCAACATCTGTTTATGTCAAAATTTTTTGTATATGGACCGTAGGTGTCTGTGACTTGTTGGCAATGAATTCTAACAATATACAGACAGCATGTGCTCCACTTGTTTTGAAGTAATATATTCAATACAAGTCAAATGTACATACAAAAATTCCCTACCCTGTGGAAAACACAGTTGTATATCAAACTATAAATAATTATCTTTTCTTGTTAAAGATCTATTTAGTCTGATTAAATTACTTAAGAAGGTAATTAATGAAATTAATTATTTTTATCAATGAATCACATCACCCTGTGTGTTACCAAAATTATATCTTGAATGTTAATTACATTTTGTAAAAGTCCACACAAATGGGTTCATTTACTTCAGAACACCCTTTGAAAAGACAAATATTTTCCTTATTTTTACTACACTGTGAAACTCACTTTGAAATCTCACCTGTTACAGCTAATCAGTGATATGCCAGCTGACTTCACGTTTCTTTCAACGAAGTTCGAACTGAACGGCACCGCTTCAGGACAGGTACGGGACGGCACAGACCGCACGGCACAGGACCGCAGGGACAGGACAGCACGGGACAGGACCGCACGGGACAGGACCGCACGGCACAGGACAGCACGGGACGGGAAAGCACGGGACAGGACCGCACGGCACGGGAGCGCACGGGACAGGACGGGACGGGACAGGACCGCACGGGACAGGACGGGACGGGACAGGACCGCACGGGAAGGGACAGCACGGCACAGGACCGCAAGGGACAGGACAGCACGGGACAGGACGCACGGGACGGGAGCGCACGGGACAGGACCGCACGGCACAGGACCGCACGGGACAGGAGCACGGACAACCAGCACAGGACCGCAGGGACAGGACAGCACGGGACGGGACCGACTACAGGACCGCACGGCACAGGACAGCACTGGACGGAAAGCACGGGACAGACCGCACCGGGAGCGCACGGGACAGGACGGGACGGGACAGGACCGCACGGGACAACGACGTGACAGGACCGCACGGGTACGGCAGCACTGACAGGGCAGCAGACAGGACAGCAGTCACATTACATCACTTCACATTACATCACTTTACATTACCTCACTTTACGTTATCTCACTTTACATTACCTCACTTTATGTTACCTCACTTCACATTACCTCACTTTACATTACATCACTTCACATTACCTCACTTCACATTACTTTACTTGACTTGCACTTGCTTTGCCACTTATATTTATAAGTTGTCCATCTGAGGACTCGAAGTTTGTCTAAACTACATGAGGAAAGCTGTAAGATAATGAGACTAGAGTAGCATGAGTTTCAACAGTATTAACACAGCCTAGCCAAGGATGATTAAATATTAAGTCACAAAATAAACTAAGTACTGACACCTACACTAAATAGTACACATCCAACAGGTCTTTCACTTTAATAATGATCTTTTAGGCTTAAATTTTCAAACTGAGATGTTTATTTAAATGTGACTGATAGCTCCATTCTTTCAATTTATTTCTCACCCCTCCTGTATCTGACAATAATTAAAACTATATTATTGTTCCATAGATAACTAATATGTATGTAAAAACAGCTCATTTGGGTTGAGAAAATATTTTACATAGAGGAGCAAACAACGCTTTTACGCTCTTCGGTCATCATCAGGTTCACAAAGAATGAAAGAGGTAACTGACCAGAAGCTGACCACATAAATAAACTCAAAATTAAAGAAGACTTACTTATAAAAAAAAAAAAACTTAGGCCCAAAATAAACCATTACAAAGGAACACCTTTATATCAATATTAAAAATAATATAATGCAATAAATAATATAATTTATATATTCAAACATTTAAGCACACCCTCTACGTTTCGACACTCAGTTACACAACTCCTTTCAAACATGTGGTCAGTTTCCAGTCAGTTACCTCTTTCTTTCTTTGTGAACCTGATGATGACCAAAGAAGGTTGAAACATTGTTTGCTCCTCTATGTAAAATATTTTCTTAACCCAAACGAGCCATTTTTACATATATTTTTCTCTACAAGTGGATTTTCTTGACATCACTGATAAGTAACTAATACAACAGTGACATTTTACATGGCTGAAGCTTGTTTCCAGTGCACATGTTTCATCTGGGACTGATCACATTCACTTTACATGTGTCTGATGTGGAGCTGATCACATTCACTTTACATGTGTCTGATGTGGAGCTGATCACATTCACTTTACATGTGTCTGGTGTGGAGCTGATCACATTCACTGTACATGTGTCTGGTGTGGAGCTGATCACATTCACGTTACATGTGTCTGGTGTGGAGCTGATCACATTCACGTTACATGTGTCTGATGTGGAGCTGATCACATTCACTTTACATGTGTTTGGTGTGGAGCTGATCACATTCACTGTACATGTGTCTGGTGTGGAGCTGATCACATTCACTTTACATGTGTCTGGTGTGGAGCTGATCCCATTCACTTTACATGTGTCTGGTGTGGAGCTGATCCCATTCACTTTACATGTGTCTGGTGTGGAGCTGATCCCATTCACTTTACATGTGTCTGATGTGGAGCTGATCCCATTCACTTTACATGTGTCTGATGTGGAGCTGATCACATTCACTTTACATGTGTCTGATGTGGAGCTGATCACATTCACTTTACATGTGTCTGATGTGGAGCTGGTCACATTCACTTTACATGTGTCTGGTGTGGAGCTGATCACATTCGCTTTATATGTGTCTGGTGTGGAGCTTATCCCATTCACTTTACATGTGTCTGGTGTGGAGCTTATCCCATTCACTTTACATGTGTCTGATGTGGAGCTGATCCCATTCACTTTACATGTGTCTGATGTGGAGCTGATCCCATTCACTTTACATGTGTCTGATGTGGAGCTGATCCCATTCACTTTACATGTGTCTGATGTGGAGCTGATCACATTCACTTTACATGTGTCTGATGTGGAGCTGGTCACATTCACTTTACATGTGTCTGGTGTGGAGCTTATCCCATTCACTTTACATGTGTCTGGTGTGGAGCTGATCCCATTCACTTTACATGTGTCTGATGTGGAGCTGATCCCATTCACTTTACATGTGTCTGATGTGGAGCTGATCACATTCACTTTACATGTGTCTGTTGTGGAGCTGATCACATTCACTTTACATGTGTCTGATGTGGAGCTGATCACATTCACTTTACATGTGTCTGATGTGGAGCTGGTCACATTCACTTTACATGTGTCTGGTGTGGAGCTGATCACATTCACTTTATATGTGTCTGGTGTGGAGGTTATCCCATTCACTTTACATGTGTCTGGTGTGGAGCTGATCCCATTCACTTTACATGTGTCTGATGTGGAGCTGATCTCATTTACTTTACACCTGTCTGATCTGGAGTTAATCACATTCACTTTACACATTATTCAGGCTTATCCCATTTTCCTTACAGATAAGTGAACTGTTCTTGTGATGTTTTTGTGACACTTGTTTGACCTGAGGTTTATCCCATTCTCTTTACACATTACTCCTTCCCATATCTATATGTAACCTTTACCAAATTCATCATCCACATCATCACATTTCCAATAAAACTAACTGCATCAAGTCCTCAATCATTGATGTATCCATATTTGTTATACAGGGTGTTCAGAAAGTCACTCTGCAGTTTTGTTAATAAGTGACTTTCCGAACACCATGTACAACAAATGTGGATACATCGATAATTTATTAACCAGTGTCTATTACGTGCAGACCTCGTGTTGTTTTCTGTTCAAGTGTTTTTTTATCCAAATATTTCTTTACTGCAACAACATAGAACTTTAAACGTTGAAATATTTTAGACTATCTTAAATAATTCAAGTAATAAAGAGTTTGAAAATCTAAAATGGTGTAGGGATGATAAAGCTATACATAGGTTATTCCTACAAGACTTTCAGTAGTGAAATTTAATGTTACACTGTGAAATGTATTAATGACTTTATTATTACTACAGTTGGAAGTTATATATATTCCTGACTATTGGTATGCAGTTTGTTTATTGTAATATCATGGTGATGTCAAGACAGGTATTAATGCAGTGTAACTAAGACTTGTGTACAAGAAAACCAATGCCGAGTCAAAGCGTGTCTTGATTATTACAGACTCTCAAAGCTAAGTCAAACTGATCAAATTGTTAATCATTTGTACTCATGTGCTTTACAGTGTAACATAATGTAGTAGTTGTCTCCCTGAGAAAACACCTGTATGCACTTCAAGGGGTGATTATAATATTCATTACATTAAAAATATGATATATTTTAAAAATGACTATTGGTTATTATGACTAAGTGGTGAGATTGTGACCTGCTCAGAAACACAAAGTAGGTTTTGGTTTAAACCTAAATAAAATGATAAATTGTAAAGTTATCTCAGCAGAAATAACAAGAAGAAAGATGAACAGTTTGGTCACTTTTAGGTGTCTAAGTGATAATTTCCTGCTTTATTTTGGGGTTTGTTGTATAGAGAAAGAAATGAGAGAAACTGATGATTTAAAGTGAAGTATATGTTATTGTTATATTTATTGAGTAGATGTGCCATCCTTACATACAAAGTGTATCAACTTTATGATAATAAGACATCTATTACAAAATGTTCAAAAATCACTGTATGGTCCATGTTATTGAATACTTTGGTTGAGAGATAGTTGTCCACTTAAACAGAAACACGAGGATATTGTTTGAGAGATAGTTGCCCACTTAAACAGAAACACGAGGATATTGTTTGAGAGATAGTTGCCCACTTAAACAGAAACATGAGGATATTGTTTGAGAGATAGTTGCCCACTTAAACAGAAACACGAGGATATTGGTTGAGAGATAGTTGCCCACTTAAACAGAAACACGAGGATATTGGTTGAGAGATAGTTGTCCACTTAAACAGAAACACAAGGATATTGGTTGAGAGATACTTGTCCACTTGAACAGGATGAACAAAAACACGAGGATACAAAACAGAAAATGTTTAATATGCCACTTGAATTTTCACAACATGTTTTTCTTAACAACAACTTAAAGATGTTTGATACTAAACACAGATTACTTCGGTTTGCTGGTGTAAGGCAGAATTTAATAATAACACTGTTCTGTTACAGATACAAATTGCTCACATTGGATGATTTAAGATATAGAATTCTTTTAGTCTCAGAATTATTACTGAAATATTAATGTATTTGTTTTCAACAAAGAACTTAAAAGTTGAACATTTTGCTTCTACAAATCAAAGAAAGTTTATCTTTTCAGAATGAAAGGTACAAGTTATTCCAATGCTTTATCTTTGTCTTATCTAGTAGTTAGTGACTTCATCTTTCCTTTAATTATCTAGATTTTACAACAGTAGCTCTTGGGGAGTCCTCATACTTATTATTTAAAAGACTTCTTTTCTTCCCTAATAATCTAGATTTCACAAACAATAGCTAGAGAGGTCCTCATACTTATTACTTAAATTACTTCATTTTTTCCGTAATCATCTAGATTTCACAAACAGTAGCTTGAGGAGGTCCTCACACTTATTTTTTAAATTACTTTTCTTTCCCAATCATCTATACTTCACAAACAATAGCTAGAAGAGTCCTCATATGTATTATTTAAATTAATTCTTTTCTTCGCTAATAATCTATAATTTGACAAACAATAGCTTGAAGAGTCCTCATATGTATTATTTAAATTAATTCTTTTCTTCACTAATAATCTATATTTTGACAAACAATAGCTTGAGGGGTCGTCAAACTTGATATTTATTTTTTTTTTCCCTAGTCATGTATATTTCACAAACAATAGCTAGGGGGGTCCTCATACTCATTACGTAAATGACTTCATTTTTTCCCTAATCATCTAGATTTCACAAAGAATAACTAGAGGGGATCTCATACTTATTATTTAAATGACTTCTTTTCCTCCCTAATCATGTAGATTCCACAAACAGTAGCTAGGAGGGTCCTCATTCATATTACTTAAATTACTTTATTTTTTCCCCAATCACATTTATTTCACAAACAATAACTGGAGGAGTTCTCATACTTATTATTTAACTGGCTTCTTTTCTTCCCTAATAATGTAGATTTCACAAACAATAGCTAGGGGGGGTCCTCGTTCTCAAGTCGCTGTACCAGCACAAGGAATGATAGAATTGCGTGATGCACTCACCGATCTTTTGGAAGAGTTTGGCATTGAAGACAACGACTTGTGTGGTAATAAGATAAATTAACATTAAGAAATTGAACAAAAATGTAAAATGAGACAAAGCCATCTTATGAGGTTACTGTAAAAATAAAAATCAGTTGTTTTAATTATGTCTGTTCTTCAACTCAGCCACTAGACTGCACAGATTTTTAAATGTTTAATATTATAATGCAGTGATTACTGTATAGAATAGGATGTGTGTCAAATACAGTTTATGATAAAACGTATATTGTCTGTACTTGTAAATCTAGTTACACACAGAGTTGTGTTAGACTATAACACTTGTTTCTTACCGTTGTTGAAACATGTTGAAACTTGGTCAAGTTGTCCAATTTTAAATCAACTGAGATGATTTACTGACTTGGGTGCACGAGAAATGCAATAACTCATATTTTTGTCAGATTAATGTGCAGTTGTGAAGTTGTATTTTAAATTGAACTAAGTTACGGTGTTCTCCATAATCTGTATGTTCCTGTTTTTCTAAAAGTACTTCTGTAATGGTTCAGAGAACAATATAATGAATAAGGATCATGGTACTCTTACCTGTGTTAGGAGATACTCTAGTAACTACCATGTCTCTCAGTTTAATTAGGTTATTAAGTTTCTTGACCTTAAGAGTGAACTAGAACGTGTATTTATAAATAAACATTAATTTTGATAGTTAATCAAATGGCCCTACACTTTGTTTGCAGGATTCAAAGGGGAGCTACCCGAAGCTCGTCACATGCGTATCAAGAATAAGAATTTTTATTTTGATGTGGGACAAAACAGCAGGGGAATCTATATGCGCGTATCTGAGGTAATGTAACTGTGCAGTGTACGAATACAGTTATTTATTTCATTCTCTTTCTGAAATGGTTAACTCTAGTCATTTCCATCTTCTCATTTATTAAGTTTAATGAATTATATGAGTTGGTAAGAGGAATAAGTAATAAATAATTATAAGGGATTACTTTTATTGTATGACCAGTCATGTCTCATGTAATGGATGTCAGCTTATGTCATTATTTGTTAATTATTTCTTTCATTGCTATATACTAATTAGTTTATATGTAGTGTCATCTTGAGAGCGTTGAAAGGGACAGAAACCAGGATCGAATCTTGTTGGAAGAGCTGATGTGCTATCTTCTCGTGTAACGTGTCCTGGTAGTCGACTCACAATTTGAAGGCTGAGTCATCAATTTTGAACATCCTAATCATTTCAGCCATGGTGCATTATAATGTTATGGTCAATTCTACTGTTTGTTGATAAAAGTGCAACTAAAGAGTTGATGGTGTTGACTAGCTTGCTTTCCTTTAGTCTCTCACTTCAAAATTAGCAACTCTTGTAACTGTGCAAAATTCAAAACAAATCAAACATTTCTATAACTGTTACTAAATCACTGTATAAGTGAGTTTTGTAGATGTCTTGGTCGTCAGAACAAACAAGATTTGTCATACAGAAAATACTAACCTAACAAAATACACTCTTATTAGATAATACTTGTTAAAGAACAAAATAAAGAGGGCAAACACGAAGAGAGTTACAGATACAATATCTATTATTACTGTATCTTAAAGATCTTACTGAAAACTTCCAAAGAAGTTCAAAATGCATAGAGTCACATCAGTATGTCGAAGCTTGAAGTCACATGATGGCAAAAACACAGTTTACATCTTCCATTAGGAACGGGACTCCAGTACAATAAACCTACCGATGGGTTAGTGGTAAGTTTACAGATTTAAACTCTAAGTTCTGGGGGTTTATATCCATTTGTGGACAGAGCACAGATAACATATTGTGAAGTTTTGTGCTGAAACAAACCAGTGCATTAGAATAACAAGAGACCAATGAAAATACAACAGAGAAACAGAAAAACCAATGAATTCAGTAGGTTAATACATGTGCAACATTCTCCATTAACCAATTGTTTCAAAGAATATGGCTATAGTAACACGAATACTAAAGCTGTTGAATATGAACCACACACAGTGATAAAGTAAGATCATTACATCTACATAACAACACACTCAGTCATCCTAGCATACAAACACACCACTACTTTATCAAGTTACAATTTTCGGTAAAACTGTTCAACAACATCTTCTAAAGAAGAAATCAAGAAATTATAATGGAAACACAGTTTGAAATTATTTCTAAGGTAAAGTAATGGATTGAGAAAATGAATAACAACATTTCAGAAACTGTGTATAACAGTTTGACTTCAATAACTGTGCATCACCGTTTGACTTCAGTAACTGTGCATGGCTTTTTGACTTCAGTACCTGTGTATGACTCTTTGACTTCAGTAACTGTGCATCACTGTTTGACTTCAGTAACTGTGTATAACAGTTTGACTTCAGTAACTGTGTATAACAGTTTGACTTCAGTAACTGTGTATAACAGTTTGACTTCAGTAACTGTACATGACTGTTTGACTTCAGTAACTGTGTATGACTGTTTGACTTCAGTAACTGTGTATGACTGTTTGACTTCAGTAACTGTGTATAACAGTTTGACTTCAGTAACTG
The DNA here is from genome assembly GCA_011833715.1 of Carcinoscorpius rotundicauda. NCBI lineage: Eukaryota > Metazoa > Arthropoda > Merostomata > Xiphosura > Limulidae > Carcinoscorpius > Carcinoscorpius rotundicauda. The sequence goes on along the minus strand of CM022392.1, from coordinate 171,809,664 downwards.
TGTATGCCTGTTTGACTTCAGTAACTGTGTATGACTGTTTGACTTCAGTAACTGTACATGACTGTTTCACTTCACTGTTTTACATGTTGATTTTGTTATCAGTTTTTATTTTGAAATTACTTAACAGAGTAATTCTTTTTTCTAGGTGAAAAGCAATTTCAGGACAGCAATTACCATTCCAGAAAAATTTTGGGGTTGTTTTCGAGACATATTTTCCGAGTACGTAGATAAATTGCAAGAAATGTCCGACAAGTCAACTGAAGAGGGTAAATGAAAGTTAGCAGACAGAGATTGCTAGCAGTATATGTGCACTGACCAAAGCAATCGGTGCATTCATCAGTGTTCTGGATTGTTGTTTCTCTGACTTTAGTGTAGGTATTGTGTTACCTGGTCACAAAGATGGAGAGGGTCTTTTAGACATTGGCAAGCAAACAACTGTCCTTTGTGCTTTAAGACATTGGACACTTCTTTTTACATGGTTTTGTAAGTAAACACTTCACGAGAAATGCCTGCCCCACTCCAGTGACAAGGTGATTACTGCAAGAATGAGATGGCTCTCCCACTTTTCTTGGATGGCGTTGAGTCTTACTTTCAGACCAGCAGCTTTTCCTCTCTGGAGTGACGGCAGGTTAGAGTTCTTTGTAATATCCTGAAAACAGAAATGTTTTATTTCTGTTTAATAAGAAGATTTGTTCCATTTTGTTTATTTTAAGTGCGAGGCTGAAAAGAAAATGATATTCTAGTTGGAAATATTTTGACCAAATATAAAACCAAGTACAATTTGCACATTCGAAAGAAATTGTTGAATTATTACTTGGCATAAAATTTTCTGTTGGATAAAATTTAGTTTTCTGTGTTATGACAAGAACACATAAATATTTGTTGCCAATCAAATATAATGACGTCCAATCTGAGGATTTAAAAATATACATATTTCAACTCAAAGTTTAGTAAAGGAAGGTTGTCAGAGACATATATTATGAAATGTGGTTTTGGTATTTTAAATAGGACTTGAAAAAAGAAATATGTAAGTTTAATTAGTGAAGGAAATTTATTATTTTTTAAAGTTTGTTTCTTTTGTATTTTAAAAGGGACTTGGAAAAAGATGAAATTTAAACTAAATGTCTTGTTCAGGTACTGATGTATGTTGATTACAGGGGTGATAACTACATATTTTAACATATTAAAGAGATTTTTTTTTCACATTCACTCTTTCCCTGGTGGCTCAGAAGTTTAGCTTGATAGGTGACGATGTTAAAATGTTGGGTTTGATTTCCACAACGAACACAGTGCATGTAACCCTTTACATGGCTTTGTGCTTAACATTAATTCACTCCGAGTTTTTGATTACAAGTTCAGTAGCTATAAACAGACTATTGGTTAATCGTCAGCTTAAGAAAAACCTTTGACCAAACTTCAATAACTGTTTTCTAGAGCTTAAATAACTTTTTGGTCAAACTATCTTCAGGAGTTTTAGGTAATCGTTTGGTCATCAAATGTCTTAAATAAGGCTACATAAACCCTTCCTGTGAGACATATATATATTAATAACTTGGCTGCTGGCTATCACAAAAGTTTATAATAGTTTAAATGTTAAATATCTTTGGTATAAGAGAATTTGTACTTGATAGATGTAAAGCTGGACAACATAAATTTGTTGTGATTTAGTTACATCCATTGGCCTTCGGTGGTCATGTTCGTTCTTTGTTTCCTTATGATAATCAAAACTTGTCATTTAGCACACACTGCCATTTCAGCTATTAGAGGCTCGGCTCATGTTGCAGATATGGCACAGTGCAATCATTGTTCTTACTGCTAATGTTTCAGATATGGCACAGTGCAATCATTGTTCTTACTGCTAATGTTTCAGATATGGCACAGTGCAATCATTGTTCTTACTGCTAATGTTTCATGGTTGTTAGAGATTGAAAGTAGTGTTATATTTTCCAGTTTCACTTAAAACATTTATTATTAAATGTAGTAGTTATAAAGTTCTTTAAAAAAAAACATAGTGTATTAATTACATATCTCTCTAAAAGCACTCTATTATCTTCCCTAATTTTTCTGTGCCTTGTTTTTTAATGTTAAGCATACAAACAGAGTCTTAAAGGTATATCGTCATGATGAGAAACCAACTTGAAGTAAAAATGTATTTCAAGAGGAAATAGAAAAAAAAACGTTTCCACCTTCTTGGATTGAAACGATGTTCTCTACTTTAATAACAATCCCAGCCATCTTGAGAAACAGAGTCTGAAGTCAGAGTCATGTGTTCTGGCAGAATGTTCTACAGTTTCCATGTCTTACAATTGATATGAAGTGAGTCGTGTGTTCTGGCAGAATGTTCTACAGTTTCCATATGTTACAATTGATATGTTCTACAGTTTCCATGTCCTACAATTGATATGTTCTATAGTTTCCAAATCTTAACATTGATATGTTCTACAGTTTCCATATCTTAAAATTGATATGTTCTACAGTTTCCATATCTTACAATTGATATGAAGTGAGTCGTGTGTTCTGGCAGAATGTTCTACAGTTTCCATGTCTTACAATTGATATGAAGTGAGTCGTGTGTTCTGGCAGAATGTTCTACAGTTTCCATGTCTTACAATTGATATGAAGTGAGTCGTGTGTTCTGGCAGAATGTTCTACAGTTTCCATGTCTTATAATTGATATGAAGTGAGTCGTGTGTTCTGGCAAAATGTTTTACAGTTTCCATGTCTTACAATTGATATGAAGTGAGAGTCAAATGTTTTGGCAGAATGTTCTACAGTTTCCAAATCTTACAATTAATATATTCTACAGTTTTCATATCTTACAATTGATATGTTCTATAGTTTCCAAATCTTACAATTGATATGTTATACAGTTTCCATATCTTACAATTGATATGTTCTACAGTTTCCAAATCTTACAATTAATATATTCTACAGTTTCCATATCTTACAATTGATATGTTCTATAGTTTCCAAATCTTACAATTGATATGTTATACAGTTTCCATATCTTACAATTGATATGTTCTACAGTTTCCATATCTTACAATTGATATGTTCTACAGTTTCCATGTCTTACAATTGATATGTTCTACAGTTTCCATATCTTACAATTGATATGTTCTACAGTTTCCATGTCTTACAAGTGATATGTTCTACAGTTTCCAAATCTTACAATTGATATGTTCTACAGTTTCCATATGTTACAATTGATATGTTCTACAGTTTCCATGTCCTACAATTGATATGTTCTACAGTTTCCATATCTTACAATTGATATGTTCTATAGTTTCCAAATCTTAACATTGGTATGTTCTACAGTTTCCATATCTTAAAATTGGTATGTTCTACAGTTTCCATATCTTAAAATTGATATGTTCTACAGTTTCCATATCTTACAATTGATATGTTCTACAGTTTCCATATCTTAAAATTGGTATGTTCTACAGTTTCCATATCTTACAATTGATATGTTCTACAGTTTCCATGTTTTACAACTGATATTAATATTAATGTTACAAGTGTAGAATCGTGTTCTGATGGCACAAACAAATTTAACTAAATTACTTAAAGATTACTTGAGTATAATTCCTTTATTGTTTCTAAGTTTTCATATGAAATCAAATATTAGCTATTAAATAACTTTGTGCCAATTAGGAAGAATAATCAAACATTTTTTTAAACTATGTATTACACTTTTAATTATCTGTTTTCTTACATTTTAATGCAACATATTTTACACTCTTGAACATTTTTATCTCATTTTTTATTATTTAGTTAGAATTGTAAAAGGAATACACATGTTACATTTGCTCAAGGTATGTTAAGATACTAAGTTATTCTGTTAACAACTAGAAAATTCTGCTATTTCAACATTGTATTAATACCAACTTTGTTAGAAAATTCTAAATAATGAAAGTGTTTTGAATCAGTTGTTAATAACTTTTGTTTTCAATAATTTACTTTTATAACGTGACGTCTCTTGGGAAATATATTTGGCTTGAAGGTTTTTTCTTGATGGTGATTGTAAAGCAGATGTAAAAATTGCTAACAGAAACGAACAAACCTTTGTAGATGAAACATTTGTCACACATTTTTCATTACGTATGTCAAAACACAAATCTCACTGTTACAAAGGAATCCTATCGTTTATCTTAATTATTCGAGCCTGCAGTGTGCACTAAAGTAATGACAAACTTATCATAAATGTTATTACTTGGTATTCAGTAGGGACACGCTGTTGTTTTCACATTAAATGTTGTGAAAAGAGATAATTGTGGTAAATCTAGGTTAGTTGTTGTTGTCTAACCCTCATAACTACTTGAGAACGGTTGCTAGACAAGACAGTAAGGGGTTGGGGGTGATATAAAGACAATCTGAAGTTAACTGTCATGTTATTCTCTTACTGTCATGTACTTGTTGGACACCAGATGAGAGCTGATTTGTTTATAGGTTTACCTATAATTTAACGGTTGTGCTTATTTGAAGAGCCGTTCGAACATCTATATTTCATTAAAGTGGAGGTGTGATCAGGTTTTAACAGTCTGAAAACACGTTTTGTGTTCAAGTATGTTTTTCCATTTTATTATTTTGCGACTATTTTATGGCAAGTTTGGTGTGTTTTGAAATGCAAGTTGTGAGAAGCTTCTATGTTTTGTGTTTTATGGGAAAATATATGAGGTTTGTTGGTTTGAGATTAATATATGCAAACTATGTTACATTGTTACTTGTTATTGTGAATAAATAAATAAAAACATTTATGAAAGAAAAGTTGGCCATGTATTGGAAAGTGATCTCAATGTTTAGTACTGTTGGTGCTGTGTTTTGATACATCGTAACTGAAACTTATCAGATTAGGTTGGTGCTGTTTTAGTAGCTGGTGAGAAAACGTTCACAAAGAGGACATAATAATTCACGTCAGTTCATCACCTGAAGCCATGTGTCAGCTGTTAAAAACTCTGACCTGATCATGAAGATATTTTTCATTGTCCATGTTTTATCCATAGGCTCTGGTGTCATAGTAATAAAGTATGCCACAAGATTCCATTACTTCTCTGCTTGTAATCTTCTACTGGATTACATGACTCCACATGATCTATTTATAGTTCTCACAGATACAGCCTCTTTCAAGCCATGACTCCTCATAATCTATCAGTTTACAGTATTTACATATTTAACCTCCTTAAGTCATGACTCCTTATCTATTAGTTTATAGTGTCCACATGTTTAACGTTGTATTTGTTTACAGTATCCACATGTTTAACGTTGTATTTGCTTACAGTATCCACACGTTTAACGTTGTATTTGTTTACAGTATCCATATGTTTCAAACCATGAATGTACATCATCTTCTGTTTTCCTTCTCAAATTTACTCCTTATCAAGCTACACATCTCGGTATCTTCCCGTTCGTATTTTACATCCGCTATTCAGAGACTTCACTCATAATTACATGAAGCACATAACTAGAGTTTCTCTTGCCAGTAACACTATTGCTCTAATACCAGGGCCTTTAAAGCCCCTAATTTTTAATATTTTCTGAATAGCAGAGGTCTTTATAAACACAGTTAGTATTAAAACTATTAAAAATCCGCTTTCAGCGATTTAAACTCAGTAGATTTCGACACACAACACCAACACCATGTCAACAACTACATAAATACAAACAAAGCTTCATTCTCACCAGGATTTCCCGGAGAGACACTAGAAGCATACTCAAATTCAATCAATAGAAAAATAACCATAACCGAACTAAAGATTAATATCAAAAACTTGAAGAACACTTCCCCTGGACATGACCAAATATCATTCTCAAAAAAAGTTCCACTCTCCTACTACAACACCTCACAAACATCATGAACATTTCACTAGCGACAGGGTATTACCCTGACACGTGGAAAAAAGCCATCATAACAACGATCCCCAAGAAACAAACTAACAGAACAAATCCAGATAATTTCCGCCCAATCAGTCTGTTAAGCTGCCTTGGCAAACTGATGGAGAGAATTATCTCCAACCGCCTCCTACATTTTTGCGAATCAAACAACATACTTCCAGAATCTCAAAATGCCTCCAGAAAAAATAGACAAACAACAGATCACCTCACACGACTCACCGAATCAATCTACAAAGCTTACAACAATCAAGTAACCATCGGGGTATTCCTAGATGTCAAAAAAGCATTCGACAGCGTTTGGCACAATGCCATCATATACAAACTAAATCACCTACAAATAAATCCTACGATAGTCAAATGGATTTCAAATTTTTTAACCAACAGAACAGCACAATTAAAAGTCAATAAAACCATATCCAAATTATTTAATATAACGGCAGGAGTGCCCCAAGGATCAGTCCTCTCTCCACTTCTATACATAATCTTCGTCAGTGACATACCTTTTCCAAATCTAACATACACACACAATTCACAATACGCAGATGACATCGCAATCTGGAGCACCTCCAGGAACCCAGTAATGGCCATGTCTCGTGTACAAGAATCACTAAACAAAGTATCAACATGGAGCAACAAGTGGAGGGTCGTGTTAAATCCGACAAAAACACAAGCAATCACCTTCTATAGAAAACTAAAGAAGCAAAGAAAAAATCTAGAAAAAATAAAACTATCACTTGGAAACACAACCATTAACATGAGCAAAAACATCACATTCCTTGGCGTCACTTTCGACACAAAACTAACATGGAAAAAACACATGAACAATATATACTCGTCAATCAGAAAAAGGATTTCATATCTAAAGACTATAACTGGTAAACAATCGAAATGCGCACCGAACACCATCATACAAATATACAAGGCTTACATCCGTCCACTAATAGAGTACGGATGTCAAGTAACATACAATATGTCAAACAACACACTCCAAAAAATCCAAGTGCAACAAAACAAAATATTAAAATCCGCATTCAGTTTACCATCTTTTACGCCAACAAATTAGCTACACCAAATTAGTAATTTACCAACTATAAAAGACAGAATAACAGAACTTTCTCTGAAATATTATCTAAAAACAGAAACAAACTAACGGCATCACTATACAAATTATCAAGTGCACCAACGAAATTCATATCACCTTACAACATACTTCAAGAATCACAATCCACTCAAGAAAGAATCTAAATAAATAAAATATATGTTATTAACACGAATTCCTTTTATTTTCAGGTACAGGGCACACGACAGGCAAAACTTTCGGCGCCTGTCGTGTGAAAGTGGGTTTTCTCGGGGCACTCCCGTTTCCCCCCGCTTCAAAATCTTCAGGCATTGGATTTCTAGATCCCAGCCTAGGCAACCTTTTTGCCAGACCCAGAATCGGGCCGTTTGATTTGATCTGAATTTGAATGAATTACATTGATGTTCACATCTGCCGAACTTTTTCCTTTCGGGACTGGTCCCGGCCTTTCTTTCCACTGCTGCCTTTGCCTCCACCCAAAAGAACATTTGGTGAGACTTTCCCCACCCAAAAAGTCAAGAATAATAACGATAATTAATTTATTAAAATAATAAAAAAAACACCACTTAATCTTAATAACAATCCACGAAAGGGGACGAAGAGGAACTACAAAGTTCCTGAACACCCCAGTTGGAGAGAGAACTCTTCTGATTTCTCTCTCTCAAAACTGAACCCCTGCCACGATAGTTTAGTTTAGTTTAAACTATTAAACATCTAATGAATGTAATGTATAGATGTCGCTGTTATCTTACTCGAACGTGACTCGTATCATCATATTTGAAATACTGATATTTAATTCAGGATGTCAATCGAAATATCACTTTGCCTGTCCATTAGTGTTTGTTATCGCAAAATTATAACAGGCTTTATAAAGTCACAGAAGAGGCTTTAGCTGTCGAATATTTTATGTTATTATTACAACATTATATTCGGCTGTACTAAATCACATAAGGCGTTTTTAGCTGTACTTAATATTATTTTACCATTTTTAGCTGTACTTAACATTATTTTACCATTTTTAGCTGTACTTAATATTATTTTACCATTTTTAAGGGTTCCACCAGTGAGGCAACGGTATATCTCCGGCCCTACAATACCAAAATTCGGTTTTCGATACCCGTAGTCAGCTGAGCACAGACAACCCACTGTATAGATTTGTGCTTCGTTACAAACAGCATGGCCAGGTGGTTAAAGCACTCGACGCGTAAAACTGAGAGTCACAGGTTCGAATCCCTGTCACACGAAACATCTTCGCCAATTCAGCCTTGGGGACGTTAGTAATTGTCAATCCCACTATTCGTTGGTAAAAGAGTACCCAAAGAGCTGGTGGTTAGAAGTGATGACTGGCTGCATTGCCTCTAAATTTGGGACGGCTAGCGCAGACAGCCCTCGTGTAGTTTTTCGTGAAATTCAAAACCAAGCCATTACAAGCAAACAAACGTTTTAAAATACATAATCACATGAAATAAAAACTGCTATGATTTCACCATCTTCTTATGGAATAAGGAGTTGCAGCACTCACGTCACCTGGTGTTCACCTTACTTTGCATCAAACAAAACGATTCTGAACAAGGTCGCTTCTGAAGTTGAAAACGGTAACAGAATTTCTGCCCACTTTTACTCGCTAACAATTCAAACTAAACTTAGTTGGGAAGTTTCGTAAAACAGAAAACGTTGACAGAATCACCCAAACTGGAGACATGAGAAGTGTAACTAAAACTCCAGATTACTGAATTAGTTGTTGTGCTCCAAACTGGGAGCAGCAAAGTAAACTGGTTCTGGTTTGCGTGATAAATACATTAAAATCAAAATATTTCGAGGGATCCATAAATCTTTATTTTAACTGTTGTATTTAAGTATAAGAACGGAAAGCTGGTCTTTCTGTATTACCTGATTTAGTATCATACGTTTTATATAATTGTTCTCCACAGAACTCCTCAGTTCAGTTCCACACAGCAGATAGCGTAATGTGGCTAAAAAAACATCTTTGTATTTTATTTTTTATTTAATCATTCTGAAATTTATTATTCTCGTTTCTGTTGTTTAGTAACCCATCGTCTGTGTTTTATTTAATGATAGTGATATTTATTGTTGTCGTTTCTATTGTTTAGTAATCCATCCTCTGTGTTTTATTTAATGATCGTGATATTTATTGTTGTTTCTATTGTTTAATAATCCATCCTCTGTGTTTTATTTAATGATAGTGATATTTATTGTTGTCGTTCCGATTGTTTCTAATCCATCCTCTGTGTTTTATTTAATGATCGTGATATTTATTGTCGTTTCTAGTGTTTAGTAATCCATCCTCTTGTCTTATTTAGTTATAATGATATTTATTGTTGTCGTTTCTATTTTTTAGGAATCCGTTTCCTGTGTTTTATTTAATGATAATAATATTTATTGTTGTCGTTTCTGTTGTTTCGTAATCCATCCTCTGTGTTTTATTAAATGATCGTGATTTTTATTGTTGTCGTTTCTATTTAGTAACTCATTCTCTGTGTCTTATTTAATGATAGTGATATTTATTGTTGTCACATCTACTGTTTAGTAATTCATCCTCTGTGTTTTATTTAATGATAATGATATTTGTGTTACGTATTTTTTATGTTTTATGTTTTTCGTAGACTAAACGCAACAGAAAACACACAGATAACAGCTTGTATAATTTATTACACTAAACTATTAACAAATATAACATGAATTATATAATAACAATGACAGATATTAAGTTTCAACCTTCAAAATTAATCACAATACAAAACGGTACTGGCATGTATCTAATATAATGATCTAAAATGAAAGTCTCAAATTCCAGTCTAGGGAGTGAATTTGGTCCCACGAAGAAATTCCGAAGCTTAAATGAAGAAGTTCAGAAACGATTCACAGTTCGATGAATTCGACGAAGTTCTTTTCACGATGGCTCCGATGAACGTCACAAACTTGTCGCCTTCAATTTTTCCGATCTCCCGTAAATAGTTCCGCACGTGTTGACTTACAGTATAACCTCTAATTCGAAAGGATCGTAGAGATTGACGAAATAAAATCACAGCTTCCGTAGATCTAACTTCAGTCACAAATCCAAGTTGAATAATCACAGCAAACACTTAGTCTTTCTCAAACGAATGACTGACTCTTCTTTTCTAATGACTCTTCTCTTGAATAAAACTAATGTCTGACCCTTTTTTCTTCCTCGCATCTTCGTCTGTTTATATATTGTAAGCCTAGACTCCTCGAAACACCGCGAAACTTCTACAGATCTCCAGAGCAATCTGCGCATGTCCATTCTTGCACGAGACTTCTCGTCTAGACACGAGGTCGCCAGCATTTCATTTAAATACATATGATTGGTCTACCTAATTCTAGAAAATTCCAAATGTTATTCTAAACGAAGAACAACGTATTTCACTGTCTAAACCTTGAAACAGTAATACAAATATGAAAATATGATAAATAGAAATGAAAATTTTAACACAACACGACATGTTGTCGTTTACAAAATATTTACACGACATTTACATAACACTCTCCCCCTTAAAAGTAAAAAAAAGTTTGAACTTGTGAAAACTTTTTTGTTTGTTTGTTTTTTAAACCAACTTAAAGGGGTTAAATCCAGTGGATTCTTTAATACCCTCACGAACTGCAAACAATAACAAGGGAACACCCTCATCCCAGTTCTTTGAGTGTTCGTGGCAGTAATTTGGTGGAAACGATCAAGAACACCTTGTGACTCAGGATGGTATGCACTGGATGAAATTTGATGGATGTTTAGTTCATGCATGGCTCCTTGAAATATCTTGGACATAAAATTTGAGTCTTGATCTGATTGTACAACTTTTGGAATCCCGAACATGGTAAAGAATTTGACAAGAGCCTTGACAATGTTGGGAGCAGTGATTTTTCTCAAAGGGATAGCCTCAGAGAAACGTGAAGAAGCGCACATGATTGTCAAGAGGTATTCATTTCCTGCTTTGCTTTTTGGCATTGGGCCAACACAGTCGATAATGACCCTTGAGAACGGTTCTTCAAAGGCAGGAATAGGTTGCAGTGGTGCTTTGGGAATCCCCTGATTTGATTTTCCAGTCATTTGGCAAAAATGGCATGTCTTACAATAGTCAACAACGTCTTGGCGCATCTTTGGCCAATAGAAATGTCGTTGGATACGATCTAGGGTCTTTCTCACACCTAAGTGTCCTGACAACAAATGGTCATGAGCAAGACTAAGAATATCATTTCGACAGCATTTTGGAATGAAGATTTGGTGAATAACATTCCACTCTTCATCAGCAGCAACGTCAGGAGGTCTGTATTTTCTCATTAACACACCTGACTTCTGGTAGTAACAAATAGGGACAGTTCTTATTTCATTTTCATCAACGGCCAGTTGTAGAAGAGAATGAGTTTCAGGATCATTGCCCTGTTCCTCAACAAGTTTGTTACGATGAAGAGAGTTGAAAAATGACTTGGAGTCATCGGTAGAACTCGAAGTTGAGTCAGAAATCTCATCGATGTGAGACATGAATGTATCAGATAAAGAGAAATCCTCTTTGGACTCCTGAGAACGTGTCTGAGAACGAGTAACAGCACAGGCGGGAAAAACATCAGGAAACTCTTCAACGAATTGCTCTGTCCTGGGACTAACAACAGGTGCTTCAACAACACGAACCTCTAGTACCACCTTACTACCAGCCAAATCATTCCCCAAAAGCATAGACACACCTTCAACAGGCAACGAAGATTTAATACCCACAGTCACTGGGCCCGAAACTAAGTCCGAATGCAGATTCAATCTATGAAGAGGAATAGAAACGACGCCACCTTCTACACCAGAAATGAGCAAATTGGCCCCAACGGTTGACTTTTCAGAAAACGGAAGTACACTTTCCAAAATCAAACTCTGAAAAGCTCCAGTATCCCACAGGATTTTAATTGGTTGTAGATGTAAATCGCCAACAAAAGAAACAAAACCTTCAGTGATGAAAGGCTTAAATTTGTCCTCAACAAGATCTTCAGGTACATCAATAATATTGGACTTGGAATCCACAGTGGACTGGACAGGGTCAAAATCATTGGGAAACAATAATGTATCCAACGAGGGCGAAATAAAACTATGGGGTGATGGCTTGTTTTTGATCTTATAGCACTCAGAAATCAGATGGCCAGGTTTCTTACAATAAGCACATGTTTTGGATGAGAATGACACGTTTTTGGTAGATGATGAGCTTTGAGAATAAGATGAAGTCTTTGTTTGAGAATCAGCAGTTTGCTCTTTTTTGTCTTTGTCGACATTTGCATAACGTTTGAATGAGTCATTGGGTTTCTTTGCTGTGTGATTTGTTTTGCTTTTGTATGAGAAATCTTTGTGAGTCAAAGCATACTCGTCTGCCAAGACAGCAGCATCATGAATTTTGGAAGCTTTTTGTTTATCAATATAAGTTTTTAGCTCTACAGGAATACATCTTTTAAATTCTTCAACTAACATGAGTTCTCTGAGTTTTGTGTAATCATCTTTGATTTCTTTGGAATCACACCACCTGTCGAACAGAGTTTCTTTTTCACGAGCAAATTCGACATAAGTTTGACTGTCAAACTTTTTGTGACCACGAAATTTTTGTCTATATGCCTCTGGCACCAATTCATAAGCATTTAAAATGCATTTTTTGACGTGCTCGTAATCATAACTTTGCTCAGCCGTCAGTTTGGAAAATACTTCCTGGGCTTTACGCTTGAGAACACTCTGAAGCAATACTGTCCAATATTTGGTAGGCCATTTTAGCCTAAGGGCCAATTTTTCAAATTGCTGAAAATATTTATCTACAACCTTCTCATTGAATGGAGGCACTAAACGAATTTGTTTGGAAGCATCAAAATTATCCAGCCACATTTGGACAACCTTTTCTTCTGTCTGTGCTTTCTATGGCCGAGCGCGTTAAGGCGTGCACTCGTAATCCGAGGGTCGCGGGTTCGCGCCCGTGTCGTGCTAAAACATGCTCGCCCTCCCAGCCGTGGGGTGTATAATGTTGCGGTCAATCCCACTATTCGTTAGTAAAAAAGAGTAGCCCAAGAGTTGGCGGTGGGTGGTGATGACTAGCTGCCTTCCCTCTAGTCTTGCACTGCAAAATTAGGGACGGCTAGCACAGATAGCCCTCGAGTAGCTTTGTGCGAAATTCCAAAAACAAACAAACAAACTGTGCCTTTCTCATACTGATTTCCTTATCAACTTTAATGCGTTCTATTTGTATTTCGGCATCAAGGCATTTGTTTTCTTGTTCTGCCTCAAGAACAAGGCGTCTGTTTTCCTGTTCTGCCTCAAGTCGTTTGGTTTCTTTTTCTGCCTCAAGACGTTTGCTTTCAATTTCTAAACGAAATTTCATTTCTATTTCCATTCTTTTTAATTCAAAATCTGGGTCAAAATGAGCTGCGGGCAATTGTTGTGCAACTTTTTGAGGTAAAACTTTTTGGCTGACCAAATGCTCAACAATAATTCGTTTAATATCTGCTTTCCTCATTGATTGCTTCACTTGTAAATTAAAATGTTTACCAACATCAAGCAATTCAAATTTTTTTAATTCATTGATCAATTTGAAAGAGGGATTCTGATTAAATTTGTCTAGAAAATCTTCGAGTTGGAATGCCATTTTAAATATACAAGCTGTCTATCTGTATAGAATATAAATCTTATTTTAGAATAGAATTAAATTGTTTGTTCGATATCCCGGACGAGCCCCCAATTTTCTGTTACGTATTTTTTATGTTTTATGTTTTTCGTAGACTAAACGCAACAGTAAGACACAGATAACAGCTTGTATAATTTATTACACTAAACTATTAACAGATATAGCATAAATTATATAATAACAATGACAGATATTAAGTTTAACCCTTCAAAATTAATTACAAAACAAAATGGTATTAGTTTCAACCTTCAAAATTAATCAGAATACAAAATGGTACTGGCCTGTATTTAATATAATGATCTAAAATGAAAGTCTCAAATTCCAGTCTAGGGAGTGAATTTGGTCCCACGAAGAAATTCCGAAGCTTAAATGAAGAAGTTCAGAAACAATTCACAGTTCGATGAATTCTTTGTTTGTTTTGTTTTTTTGGAAATTCGCACAAAGCTACTCAAGGGCTATCAGTGCTAGCCGTCCCTAATTTTGCAGTGTAAGACTAGAGGGAAGGCAGCTAGTCATCACCACCCACCGCCAACTCTTGGGCTACTCTTTTACCAACGAATAGTGGGATTGATCGTCACATTATACACCCCCACGGCTGGGAGGGCGAGCATGTTTTAGCGCGACGCGGGCGAGAACCCGCAACCCTCGGATTACGAGTGCACGCCTTAACGCGCTCGGCCATGCCAGGCCTCGATGAATTCGACGAAGTTCTTTTCACGATGGCTCCAATGAACGTCAGGCCTGGCATGGCCGAGCGTGTTAAGGCGTGCGCTCGTAATCCGAGGGTCGCGGGTTCGTACATCTGTAGTGCCAAACATGCTCGCCCTTTCAGCCGCGAGGGCGTTATAATGTGACAGTCAATCACACTATTCGTTGATAAAATAGTAGCCCAAGAGTTGGCGGTGGGTGGTGATGACTAGCTGCCTTCCCTCTAGTCTTACACTGCTAAATTAGGGACGGCTAGCACAGATAGCCCTCGAGTAGCTTTGTGCGAAATTCCAAAACAAACAAACAAGCCGATGAACGTCACAAAATTGTCGCCTTCAATTTTTCCGATCTCCCGTAAATAGTTCCGCACGTGTTGACTTACAGTATAACCACTAATTCGAAAGGATCGTAGAGATTGACGAAATAAAATCACAGCTTCCGTAGATCTAACTTCAGTCACAAATCCAAGTTGAATAATCACAGCAAACACTTAGTCTTTCTCAAACGAATGACTGACTCTTCTTTTCTAATGACTCTTCTCTTGAATAAAACTAATGTCTGACCCTTTTTTCTTCCTCGCATCTTCGTCTGTTTATATATTGTAGGCCTAGACTCCTCGAAACACCGCGAAACTTCTACAGATCTCCAGAGCAATCTGCGCATGTCCATTCTTGCACGAGACTTCTCGTCTAGACACGAGGTCGCCAGCATTTCATTTAAATACATATGATTGGTCTACCTAATTCTAGAAAATTCCAAATGTTATTCTAAACGAAGAACAACGTATTTCACTGTCTAAACCTTAAAACAGTAATACAAATATGAAAATATAATAAATAGAAATGAAAATTTAAACACAACACGAAATGTTGTTCTTTACAAAATATTTACACGACATTTACATAACAATTGTTGTCATTTCTATTGTTTTGCGGGTTGTTTTTATTATTCGGTAAAAGTAATCCATCTTGTGTGTTTTGTTTAATGGTTGTGATACTTAAAGTTGTTTTTATTGTAAAGCGTGATGTTTTTACTATTCGGTAGAAGTAATTCAAATCCTATCAGTCAAACAAAACTTTTCTATTTATGTGACGAAAGTCATTGAACGTATAAGGTTTCATGAACCGAGAGGTAGGCGTAACTCACAAATGATATTCATTGGTAAGAATGAAAATCACAAATAAATAAATATACCTATTGAACAATATACAACCAGAATTATGCTTTTAAAACAAATCTTTTTCTTATTTAGCTTACTATTCACTTTGATTGTGGTATGAAGATGAGATGACTTTTATCATCACTGACAATGTTACAGTTCTCTGCAGGTAAACTATGCAAATTTTCCCAACAGAAACCTTGGACTCCTCATTTAGTGGATTTTCCAGAAGCAAAGTATTCACTGAAGCTCGCTAGTTGGAAGCTCTGTCGCTAATGTGCGATTAAGTGTAATTTTTGTAGGCTTAGCAACTTTTAAGTCACACATTTGCGTTGGTATTGTCGTGAGATTCGTGTGTGTGTTACGTATCTCTAAAATTAATAAACCGATATACACGAAAGATTTGCACAAGACAGAGAATCACTGTGGGACAGTTTTACACAAATACGATCCGGATTATTTTTTGCAGTTTTTTGAGGAGCCTCAACCTAAATCTGCCCATGAAATTTGGTACAAGTCCAGTCACACTTCACAGAGTTATGAACAAAACATCTCTAAAATGGCTTATTTCTGTGTTATAAAAAATGCTTCCAAGTAATCTATAATCCATTTCAAATCTGTGTTGGATAGTCCCGTAGTGTTTATCCGTCTCATGAAAAATCCTCCTTAAGATCAGAATTATTTTCTGAGTTTTCGAAGGTAAACATTTACTTTCTTAAATATAAACGCATGTAATATCAGAAAGGAGCTGCTGGATAACGTATGTAATCTCTCTTGATTACTCTTGTTATCAGATTCAGTTGACTTGAGTAAAGTCATATATAGCACCAATGGTATTTCTCTCTTGATTACTCTTGTTATCAGATTCAGTTTACTTGGGTAAAGTCATATATAGCACCGATGGTATTTCTTCTCTCTGATTACTCTTGCTATTATCAGATTCAGTTGACTTGGGTAAAGTCTTATATAGCACCAATGGTATTTCTTCTCTCTGATTACTCTTGCTATTATCAGATTCAGTTGACTTCGATAAAGTCACATATAGCACCAGTGGTATTTCTTCTCTCTGATTACTCTTGCTATTATCAGATTCAGTTGATTTGGATAAAGTCATATACGGCACCAGTGGTGTTTCTCAGTGTATCTATACTTTGTATAAGACTATTAGGAAATCATTCTTAGGATATGACACTACAGAATGCTCAATAACTCTGACGTTTCTCCTCAACATTAGTGATACTGATGTGTAACCTCTAGCTCCGAGCATTGCCGTTAGACACTTTATGATTAACTATTAAAGCTCTTGGTTCTGTACTTTCTGTAGTTCTTCTGTTTAAGTACATAACTGGTTTAAAAGTTCATGTTTTTATCTTCATCATTCCATCAGTAGGTTGATGAAGGACTACTGTCCTAATCTTTATCAGTAGTTTAATATAGGACTTCTGCCCTAATCTTTATTAGTAGGTTAATGAAGGACTACTGTCCTGATCTTTATCAGTAGGTTGATGAAGGACTACTGTCCTAATCTTTATCAGTAGGTTGATGAAGGACTACTGTCCTGATCTTTATCAGTAGGTTGATGAAGGACTACTGCCTTAATCTTTATCAATAGGTTGGTGAAGAACTACTATCCTAATCTTTATCAGTAGGTTGATGAAGGACTACTGTCCTAATCTTTTCTTTCCTAATCATTTGACATACCTCTGCCAACAAAGTGGATTCAGAATTCCATTCTTGGTTTCAGTGTTGTTCCATAGACACACCAAATCTTGAAATGAATTAATTCACAAGAGTTCTTATAATGTTTTTGGTTCCTGTTTGGGAACAACATATGATTCTGTCGTTTAGTGAAACAGTCCATCACCCATACCATGTATCTACCAATAGTTATTCTGTGACCGAAAACCAAACGCATGAAAGCATCTCTCAAATAATACACCAATACAATAATGCTGTAGTTGGTCATTAATTATTTGTCTGCTAATCTATTTTCTTTAAATTGTTGGTCCAGAATACTCCAGCTATTACTTTGATCTTGTTTTGTTTAAACTCGTGAAATGACAGCAAATAAATATTGTAGCGTGATTGAATAGCACATGTTGGTTTTCCCAATCTTTATTTCCAGCTGAACAATGAATGAAATCATGCTAAACCTTTTCCTTAAAATATATTGATTGGTCAGAATTAAGGATGTTATTAGACTAAAGTAAATATCACATCGTATATTGAAAACTTCAAAGAATATTGTTAATTATTCGGACTAGAGGGAAGGCAGCTGGTCATCACCACCCATTGCCAACTCTTAGACTACTCTTTTTACCAACGAATAGTGCTCGCCTTTCAGCTGTGAGGTCTTTTTATGAAGACCTCAAGAATTTGCAGTGGGTGGTGGTGACTAGCTGCCTTCCCTCTAGTCTTACACTGCTAAATTAGGGGACGGCTAGCACAGATTGCTCTCGAGTAGCTTTGTGCGAGGCCTCGCATGGCCTAGCGCGTTAAGGCGTGCGCTTCGTAATCTGAGGGTCACGGGTTCGCGCTAGAGTCGCGCCAAACATGCTCGCCCTCCCAGCCGTGGGGGCGTTATAATGTTACGGTCAATCCCACTTTTCGTTGGTAAAAGAGGAGCCCAAGAGTTGGCGGTGGGTGGTGATGACTAGCTGCCTTCCCTCTAGTCTTACACTGCTAAATTAGGGACGGCTAGCACAGATAGCCCTCGAGTAGCTTTGTGTGAATTTCAAAAACAAAAACAAAACAAAGCTTTGTGTGGGCCCGGCATGGCCAAGCGCGTTAAGGCATGCGCTCGTAATCTGAGGGTCGCGGGTTCGCATTCGAGTCGCGCTAAACATGCTCGCCCCCCCCCCAGCCGTGGGGGCGTTATAATGTGACGGTCAATCCCACTTTTCGTTGGTAAAAGAGTAGCCCAAGAGTTGGCGGTGGGTGGTGATGACTAGCTGCCTTCCCTATAGTCTTACAATGCAAAATTAGGGACGGCTAGCACAGATAACCCTCGAGTAGCTTTGTGCGAAAATCCAAAACAAACAAAGCTTTGTGCGAAATTCAAAAACAAACAGACTAACTGCCTTCCATCTGGTCTTACATTGCTAAATTAGGAAAGGCTATCGCAGATAGTCCTCGTGTAACTTTGTGAGAAATTGAAAAGAAAACAAAAAGACTGTTTGTTTGTTTGTTTTTGGAATTTCGCACAAAGCTACTCGAGGGCTATCTGTGCTAGCCGTCCCTAATTTAGCAGTGTAAGACTAGAGGGAAGGCAGCTAGTCATCACCACCCACCGCCAACTCTTGGGCTACTCTTTTACAAACGAATAGTGGGATTGACCGTCACATTATACACCCCCACGGCTGGGAGGGCGAGCATGTTTAGCACGACTCGGGCGCGAACCCGCGACCCTCGGATTACGAGTGCACGCCTTAACGCGCTCGGCCATGCCAGGCCAACAAAAAGACTGAGAATTTATAAAGTGAATATTTTATTAAAGTTTTTAACATTGTTGTTTGACGTGCTTAAAAGTTATACGCATAGATACGTGTATTTCAGATTTTATATATGTGTGTGTGTGTGTATGTGTATACCAGTGAATAACGATTTCAATTATACTTGAGTAACATATTATTAATGTTAGACCTATTACTAAATAAAGGTATGTATGTAGTTTTTAATGTTTTTTCCATATCTGTATTAATTTAATATTGAAATTTTAGATGGTCCCTTACAATTTTATCTTGAAGTAACTGGTCTCCACAGCTTGTTCCTTATTGTCTAATTTTTTTGTTTGGTTGCTTTGGACAAAGGAAAATAGGTTTAGTTGTTACGTTTGTAGAGAGTGTGATAACAATAATCTACTTTCATAATTAAGACACGATTAGAAGTCAAAAGTTGGAACGATTTTGTCGCGCTAAATGATAAAGTTTTATTTGTTAAAAACACCATTTTTTTAGAATTAGTCTGTTCGTGAAATAAATCTACGGTGATTGACTGAGTTGAAGTAATGTTTTTTTATTTACTGAGAATGGATGTGCTGAGTCGTTTGAGCTTATAAACACCTTCCTTTAATTCTACAACATGACACATCCATTGCTCTGGTTAGTGAAAGAACCTACGATTTAAAAACATAATGGGGAATTGTAATTGTTTTAAATCAGTGTCGTCAGATGATGTATCACTTCTGAGAGAAAGCCGGAATTCAAGAGAATCATCCACAGAACAGTTGGGTCCACCACCTCCTTATCAGGTATGCATTTTGATAAATAATTTTCCGAGTCTACCCAAGACCAACTAATAGTAATAGTGACACCACTACTGATGCAACCACCTAACTAAATGTCCTCTATATATTACCAAGACTGTTATTATTTCAGTCAGATCATAGACTTTTTACCTCTTTGTTTGAATTTAACACAAGTTACACTCTTGTTAAGGCAGTTCGAGTTCTATAACCTAGTAATTGTCTTATTTAGTGAGTTACTTTTGGCAGTGGAGAAAGTTAGTGGTTACAAGGGTTTAACTCACTTTAAGAGTGAAATAAGTGATTAACTGACAAAAGCAAAAAGATGGATTTAAAATTTTTATCTTTCTCAAGGTGGGTATGCAAATATAACCTTGAAGAACCAAATGATCCTTTGTTGTCTATATGTCACAGTTTGAATTTTGAGAACATATATATATGTAATGAATTATTTTAACTAACCATTTGACAGTTTGAGTTTCTATGAAAGTGAAATATAAAAAAAATTGATGACATCTTGCATTGTATGAGAACGTTTAGTGTTTAATAAGAACGTTAAATATATTAGGAAATACAAAAATAGGATCGAAAGCTAGATTTGTGTTTGTACTTGGAACTATAAAAAAAAGGGTTCTTAACAATAGAGTGAGTGTGGTAATAGAATAAACATCCTTTAAAGGTTCTCTTTAACTTTCTCATGGAAATGGGTTCTATGTTTAAAAAATTGTACATTATATTAGAAGCTTATGAAAGTTTTTTTTAAAAGATCTGACATCAGTCCATGAAATAAAATTGTAAGTTTATTTATCTATATTATTAAATATGATAAAGTTAACTTTACCTAAACTAAACTAAAAAACTTAAGTTACAATATTATTTTATCTCTGTTTAATACATGCTGTACTGAATAAAGGCTTAACTAATGTTAGGCTTAAAAAGATGAGTGTTTGCACCTTTCAGGGTTGGTTTCATAATGTACACGTCATCGATTTTTTTTCTGCAAGCTGATGGTACTTCTTCAGTTTAATGTGCCCCCAAAAAAATAAAATATAGTGAAATTCAGTATTGGTTTCTAAAGCTGGACAATTAGTGGAATTTACTGATCAGTTAATCATTTGTCTTGTTAATACATTACATCCAATTAACTGATTCTCTTCGTGAGACGTGACACTGATCGACTGAAGTGAACATTTTCAACTATGTATAAATTAGGAATAAAAATGAGAAATCGTAATGACAATATTTGAATTATTTGGGTAATTGAAAACAAATAATTTGATTTGTTATTTTAATTGCATTAATTGGTTTAATTATAGTCATTAATAACAGATTATTTTACCTGACACTGATGTAGTTAATGGTCACATGTTATTTGTTATATTGATTACAAAGATCAAGTGGTATTTCAATTGTTATTAGAAGAGCTCTGAAAGTGAACTGTGTGAAAGGTTCAAACATCCTTGCTGTTTTTTTCATCTTTCTCTGAGGTGTGTGACTGTTACACTGTAGATAATTATACTAAAAACTGGGTGTTAAATATCTCGTATCACTTCTGTAAGGTTACAACCATTATTTTTGGTAGTTAATGGCACAAAGAACATTATGTTTGCTAATGTGAAGATCCTTTGGACCTCTAAAGGAACAGTAAATGAAGACAGGTATCATGGCCAATGGCCTTCATTTGCTGCTCCCTATTAGTTCTGTGGTAAGTTAGAGAGCTCTTGATGCTATAAATCAAGTATTATCGTAAAGGTCGATACAAGAGATATAGCCCATTGTTAGCTCTTTTTGCTCACAAACAAATCATTACTCTTTCAACTTTAACATACCTATCACAGCCATACCTAATACTAGGAGTTATATTCTATAACTTAATATACCAATAAAACTGTATATCATACTATTTAATGTTCATGTGATTCATTACATTAACACTTTTTTGTGCCCCACCTAACAACTATTAGTTTCTCAACTGATGTGTTTCATGTCCACATATATATTTAATGGAACACAACACAATATATTCCAGGTAATGTCATAACTAAAAATCAGTATAGATACAAAGGTTCTATCATATTTCTGTCAGCAAAAAATATTTAATTCAACATTAATAAATTTACATAACACGTTTCTGATAGAAAGTAGAAAGGCCATTTCATGTCAAATCATCCATATAATATGGATATATTATATAATAAATAATATATAATACCCAAAAAATGAAACATTATCAAAGATTAGATCAATATCTCTAATAGTTTCTGATTTACAGCCCCGTAAAATTTAGTTCATTTTTTATTTTTAGCAAACTTTGGCTGCTTAAAGCTGCAAGAGTAATGGTGGTAGAAGGCTGAAATTTGATTCACTGACTGAACTAATCTCACAGAATTCAAAAATGGTCTCAAACCAAGTTTATCTATTAGGATTTTCATAGTGAGGGTGTACAATCACCTGAAATCCCCAAATCATAAAAAAACATTGGTTTATTTACTAAGCCATACCTCTAAAACTTAATATGATACAAAGCTGAATGTTTTTATCAAATTTCCTATAACATATCAGTTGATAAATGAGTAATTGTTATAATTAAAAGTCTGTTAGATCTCCTGTAAAAATGTATCTGTATGCAACTTTTTATAATTTAGTTAAAATAGCCCTACTTCAGGTCACAGTTTGACCATGTCACTAGTTATTCAGCCTTTTCAGATTTTTACCATATATTCTTACATCTCTGAATATGATCTACAAAAACATCAGGATCGTGTTCCATCCACTTTTTGAGCTATAATTTTTTAAAATATCCTCTGACCATATGTTGTTTACTTGAAAAAAAAACTTTTAAAGAAAATACAAAACTATGTCAGGTATCAGGTCACATCATAGCTTTATTCCCCACTCTACCAACAAATTATATATGAGAAGACTATCAGATGATGATGTGTACACAGTTGTAACTGTTGGTGGTAACAGTGAAAGTGATGTTACAGCAACTCAAATAGGGTCTAATGACAATTGTCAGCCAGGGAAATATGTGACATGCATATACAATCATGAATGGTATGTGGGAAACATAACAGATAGATCAGATGAACATTCTGATGTGTTGGTGTCATTTATGAAGAAATCAAGAAACGAACTGTTCTCATGGCCTGCAAGGTCACATAAAGATGAAAGCTGGATTCCTTTCCAACATATTCTTTGTGTGATAAGTGCACCTACCGTGCAAGACAGTAGTGCTCACCACTATGTTCTAAGTCAGAGATCTCAGCATAATCAAACTTGAAGTTTAGAAATTTATTCAAGCTGTCTGAACAAAGCAATGTTTATTTGATGTTGTTTAGGCTAATTTATTGCCAAAGCAGTTTTTGAAACATTTCATTGTTATGATTATTACAGTTTGGTGTGACTATAATCTTTCTCAGTTATCCCCTGTTGTAGCACTGTGCTTTTTGTGTCTGATTTACCTTTGTATTTACTATATTATGAATCTTAAACTCAGCCATATCTACATAACTGCAATGCATACACAATATATTTGTATTGCCATGTGATCTAACTAGTTATGCCAATAAACTTGTTCAGAAATGAATTAATTATTTCTTGTTTCTTACAACTTCATAATTTAATGTTGTGAAAGGCTGGTTAGAATATTTCAGTGGGATTCATAACACTCTGACAGGTATTTGTCAAATTTGTATGGATATATTTGCACACAGTAACACACCTGAAGTGAAGTTTTTTTTCAAGTAAACAACATATGGTCAGAGGATACTTTAAAAATTTATAGCTCAAAAAGTGGATTGAACACCATCCTGATGTTTTTGTAGATCATATTCAGAGATGTAAGAATATATGGTAAAAATCTGAAAAGGTTGAATAACTGGTGACATGATCAAACTGTGACCTGAAGTAGGGCTATTTTAACTAAATTATAAAAAGTTGCATGCAGCTACATTTTTTACAGGTGATCTAACTGACTTTTAATTATAACAATTACTGATTTATCAACTGATATGTTACAGGAAATGTGAAAACAAATTCAGCTTTATATCATATTAAGTTTTAAAGCTATGGTTAATTACATGAATCAATGTTTTCTACAATTTTGAATTTTCAGGTGATTTTACAGCCTCACTATGAAAATCCTAATAGATAAACTTGGTTTGAGACCATTTTTGGATTATGTGAGATTAATTCAGTCAGTGTAGAAAATTTCAGCCTTCTACCACCATTACTTTTGCAACTTTAAGCAGCCAAAGCTGCTCGAAAATGAATTTGTTAAAAATAAAAAATGAACTAAATTTTACGGGGCTGTAAATCAGAAACTGTTAGAGATATTGATCTAATCTTTGATAATGTTTCATTTTATGGGTAGTTGAGCACATGTGAATTTTTTTCAAGGCATTCTGTAGGGGTCACCTGCAGCTTCCTGGATGATTTGACATGGAATGACCCAGAACATAATTTCTAGTTTCTTTGCTTCACTGACATCATGTATAGGATCTTTAAATTATTTGTATCTCTTAGAATGTCTACAGTTAGCTCAGTGTAATGTGGTTAAGATGTGTTCTGAACTTACATTAAGTGGTCCAAATGTGGTTTAAAATGTAATATTCAGTCACTTAATCAGTTGTGACATCATGGCTGTGAGCTTTAACATTCAGCTAACTTCTAGTAAAGTTAAATAATTTGTGATGCACACTTATAATGAGGCTGAGTTCTAGTAAGTACAAACTTCAAATTCTCCTTATCTGTAGTCATTTGGATTACTGTAAAATGATTGTGATACTCTTGTTTCTATATAGGCAGAACTAGTTTACTTCATTTACTTTAAAAGGTTAAGAAGTTACTCGTGTATTTATTCAAGAGTGTAATGCAGATGAAATACATTATTGATGTGTACATTTATACCCTGTCTAGCTTAACTAAATGATTGACCCTAAATAACCCTAATGACCTTTCAACTCCAGGAGAATGAACCAGTTCCTGTGTATTATCCTTCGCCTAGTGTCAGCCGTCCAGCATCCCAGTTGACTGAAGAACAACAAGTTAAAATAGCTCAAAGGATCGGCCTAATCCAACATATACCAAGTGGACTTTATGATGGTAGTAAGAAAAACAGAGAGTAAGTTGTTTATTCCTGCACCAGTGTATCACTCATGCTTGAAGGTTTATACATTAAAAGATTTACCTGAAGAATGTTGATAATGGACAGAGTCTTTGTCAGAAATTTTAGATGACTTTGTGAGGTGTTACTGGACATGATTGTGACTCCTTTAGCATCTGTAAATGCCCTAAACTTTTTGGACAGACAAAGAGCTCTCTAACAAGAGCATAAAAAGATGACAAACTATCTTTATACCAAGAACTGCTTCATTTTTGATTGCTGAAATGTCCAAGGAGATTGGATAATTTTATATAGAGGCCATTAAAGTCACAGAATACTTAGTAAATGCAGCCATTCCAACCTTGTTTAAATGATACTGTCATTGTATCTGGTTTAGTTTACTAGATTAACTGGTTACATCTTTATCAATTATTTTGACTGCAAACTACATTTATCAAATGATTATTCTGGAGGGAAACTGTAATCTTCATCTATTTTGTGAAGTGTCAATTATTACATCTCAAATATCTACTATTATAACACTCAATTTTTGTCTGTTCTGAAAATGCTTCCAAGCAGCTTACAGTCTGTGTGTGTGATTGTACTGCAATAAATGTAAACAAAAGACACGTATAATATAGTTTACACATTTTGTACATTTTAAAAGCTTATGAAAGTTTCTAAAAGGTGTAGTGTTAGTTCAAACAGTAAAATTACGAGTTTAATTACTGATGGTACTAAATATAACAAAGTTTAACTCTGAATAAGCCAAATTAAAAAACTTGCAAAAGTTATAGTGCAAGTTATATATCTCTGTTAAACATATATGTTGCACTTAATAAAGGCTTAACTAATGTTAGGCTTAATATAAGTGGTCTTACATATTAGTGTCTGCAATTAGAATTATTTTGTATTATTCTAAAAATGTTTTGTTGAAATAAAGATTCTAATTTCACTAAATATTGTGTAGGTCTCTACCATGTATAGTTCTGTAGTTTCCATGGGCTGTTGTTAAAGCTTATTTTCCATTTGTTGCTCATGAAAACTTGTCTTTTACTGGATTTTAAGAAGCTGTATAGAAATAAATACTGTATTACAGTAACTTTTGCTGGTCTGTAACTGTTAGTAATAAAAGGAAGCTAATTAGAGAGAACTTCTGTTGGACAAACAATTCTGGAGTACTAAGTAAAAGTTACCAGTTTTACTTTGTCTGTAACAAATTAAAATCTGACTACAGTGCGATAAAATATGGAAATACAAAGACATAATTCAAATTGTTCTAGGAAAGAAATGGGTGTGTAGTTAGCACATAGGCTTAGTGACTTTACAGATCACCAAAACATGCCAGTCTGTTTAATTTATGTTATTGTTATAGTTAATTGTGAATAATTAATTGTAAATTAATATGAAATACTAGAGAATGTTGGCATCTATGTTGGGATAGGTGCTGGCAGTTTCCAAATCGTTTCATTGGAATTTAACTTTAACAAAGTAGTGAAACTGTAAGTATGTTTAATTTAATACATTGTTATCTTTGACTACAGATGTATGTTATTTTTATATCTATATCACTAGTACTCATGTAAACTGTAGTTATGAAATATGCCTAATAACTTGTTCTAAGATGAATATAAATAGCTGATTTACATACATTAGTTGTTTGAATCTGTGAAAATTTATTAGTTTCTATACAGCAGCTATAAATAGTACATGTTAAGGTTACAAAAAGTTAACTAAAAATGGTGTTGATTTTTTAATATAGGTGTCATCTGCATGGGGGACTTTGTGTTTGGTATGTTGACTAAAAATGGTGTTGATTTGTTAATATAGGTGTCATCTGCATGGGGGACTTTGTGTTTGGTATGTTGACTAAAAATGGTGTTGATTTGTTAATATAGGTGTCATCTGCATGGGGGACTTTGTGTTTGGTATGTTGACTAAAAATGGTGTTGATTTGTTAATATAGGTGTGTCATCTGCATGGGGGACTTTGTGTTTGGTATGTTGACTAAAAATGGTGTTGATTTGTTAATATAGGTGTCATCTGCATGGGGGACTTTGTGTTTGGTATGTTGACTAAAAATGGTGTTGATTTTTTAATATAGGTGTGTCATCTGCATGGGGGACTTTGTGTTTGGTATGTTGACTAAAAATGGTGTTGATTTGTTAATATAGGTGTCATCTGCATGGGGGACTTTGTGTTTGGTATGTTGACTAAAAATGGTGTTGATTTTTTAATATAGGTGTGTCATCTGCATGGGGGACTTTGTGTTTGGTATGTTGACTAAAAATGGTGTTGATTTGTTAATATAGGTGTCATCTGCATGGGGGACTTTGTGTTTGGTATGTTGACTAAAAATGGTGTTGATTTGTTAATATAGGTGTGTCATCTGCATGGGGGACTTTGTGTTTGGTATGTTGACTAAAAATGGTGTTGATTTTTTTAATATAGGTGTGTCATCTGCATGGGAGACTTTGTGTTTGGTATGTTGACTAAAAATGGTGTTGATTTTTTAATATAGGTGTGTCATCTGCATGGGGGACTTTGTGTTTGGTGATCCCGTTCGGTTTTTGCCATGTTTGCATATTTATCACGTCGACTGTATAGATGATTGGCTGATGAGGTCGTTTACTTGTCCGTCCTGTATGGAACCAGTAGATGCCGCTCTGTTGGCCATGTATCACACTAACTGAAGAAACTAGAAGTCACTCCTTGAAGCCAAGTAACATGGTTAAAGAGAGTCATTATAGATGTCAGTAATTGCTTATCAGTTAGGCCTTTTATTATATAACTATTCACACCTAGCACTCTCAGAAACTAGGTTGTTTATGATGCAAATAAACAAGATAATCAACTGTTGACAAACAGTTGAGATTATTACATTTTCTCATTTGTTATAAAAATAAAACTCTTAATAAATTCTTTAATAGCACAGTGTCTTTGCTGTGCAAAGCTCAGGATGTTAAGCGAAAGGATTTTGTTAAAAGTGACCAAAACAGCATGAAATATATTTAGTAATCTCTGGTTTTGATTTTATGGTAACTAAATTTTGAATGAATTTTACTATTTAGAAACATGTAAAGAACATGCAGAATATTTATTTGAGTTTGAAGATCATGTAATCATATACCCAAACGTCACTTCCAACAGTGGTGCTCGTAATATATATATTTTTAATTAGGTTGAGAGTATTGTATGAATGGGTTGCTTTAAATCTGTTATGTATATGCAAGACAAGGCATTAGCAAGTTTTAAGACAGGTCATGGCCTGACCAATGTTTTATGGTATTATAGCTACAGCTAATGTATTAAAATTGACTTCTTTTGATTGAGTACATTACATTATGTATATACAGTATTAGTTAAAGTGGCTGAGGTTTAGTCTCATAGCATTTTCAACAGTTTTCTGGGTAGGCATGACCCCAGACCCTTTGTAGAAATGATAATGTGTTAATGCCCAGACTGCTCTAAAGTTACTTCCCATGGTAATAAGATTTGTTCCACTGTTGAATGAAAATGTAACTGTTTTAGAAACAAAGTAATAATTGTCTATAAACAGTGAAATTTGATGAGAGATGCACTGTATGTTGCAAAGAAAATGTTTAACAAAAGGACACTTAGCTGTAGTACGTATTGCCTTTAATCAGTCTGGAACCCAAAACAGTGGAGTTTTTCACGTGTCCAGTAGTTCTAGTGTAGAAGGAGGTAAGGTGTACAAATGGTTTGGAAAATAGTTTGGAACACAAATACAACATATGTAGGTATTGTTACGCTTGGCTTGATTCCACCTTGAACAGTATGAAATGGAATTGTGTATGAGCTTGAACAGTTGTATTATTTATGTATTCATTATTATAATTGAAGTGTAATAGTTATGGTTATTACTTTGGTGTACTTTCTGTTTATTATCTTCCAGTTCTCTATAATAGTGACTTTGCTGCAAGTCTGACTTGTTTCTGTTACTTTGGTTCAAAAACTTTTTGAAAATTCTTTGAGACAGTCTTTTGATCCTTGAACATTCTCTACTTTTTCAGAATACTTACCATCTGTGTAAGTATATTAAGCTATATTGGTGTTATTAGATTTATGTGGTGGTAAAGTTATACATGACACTGTTCTGAGGAATGGTATTTGTTTCAATGAATGTCATAAATTAAGGGAAACTTATGAAGATTGTCTTAAAGTCTACTGGAAGTTACACAGTTTGTTGTTTCAATCCTTACAAACCCACAGACTCCATCAATTTGTTTTTCTTAATCTTTTCCTACTGAGATTTCTTGAGTGACTCTATAAGAAGGATCATCTTCCAGAAGTAACATATCTAAACAGCAGGCACGTGGTGACAATGAGGCAGAATTTTTGTTCGGTATTTTCAACTAGTAGTTGATTGGTATAAACTGAAGCTATAACTCATTTTGAGTGATATAGTTTATAATGGACAACTACAAATTTAATTGTGGAGACGATGAGTGTAATTCTAGTTAGTCTGGACCATACGTTTATGGACACAGTGTTGAAGTCAATGAGTGATTGGACATTTCCTGACTTGTTTTAGCATGTTGGGTAATACGTTTTGGCAAAGATTGATTGTGCATTTTTCTCAAAATGCTTAAACAAATGAGAAATAAACTGTAGGTAGAGACGTCTTTGAAGAACATGGGTAATGATAGCCAAACATTAAACTCTTAATTAAGGTTAGGTCCATACATTTCACACATACATATTGTATGTAGATAAGTTGTATAGGTAATTGTATGTCAGTATAAAAAAAAATCTAGGAGTTGGATGAACTGTTTTCTGAAAAACTGGGCACGCTTAAAAGGGGCCCAAAAACTTTACTGTAAGAATGACAGGAGCACGTGTTATGTGGCTGTCATGAAGTAGGTAAATTCAGTTTTTATTCATTGAACATTATCACCAGTACAACGTCTTGTTGAAGCCACCTCTGTCCAAATGTTGCATCAATGTAAACTTATACATACCTTTTGTAAACTGTTCATGATGCCAGCATTACGTTTAATGTATTTATTCACCAATTTAGAGAAACTATCAGACAGAAATGCATAACTCTATGTCCACCAGATACTTTATTAAAACAACTGTACGTTACACAGATGTACACGATCACCAGAATTCTAAAGGAATCCTGAAGAATTTGAACAATCTCCTTATCGTAACTCGGAGGGAACTGGAACTAGGTGTTGGGCACAGGACCATAATAAGGTGTCACCAAAGTTATAAAAAAGGCCATATATATTATCTTGTTTTTTAAGCATGTGCATTGTTGTGTCAAGTGTTAACCCCTTCCATAATTATGTGATTCTACTTGTATAACATAAAAGTTATTTCTCTTGCAAGTTGAATACAATTACTGAAGTGGATTCATAAATACTATATTCTGAAAAAAAAGTTTTTCACTTCACGTAGTGCTGTCTGTGTACATCTGGAATACGATTGACCACTTCACGTACGTGCTGTCTGTATACATCTGGAATACGATTGACCACTTCACGTAGTGCTGTCTGTATACATCTGGAATACGATTGACCACTTCACGTAGTGCTTTCTGTATACATCTGGAATACGATTGACCACTTCACGTAGTGCTGTCTGTATACATCTGGAATACGATTGACCACTTCACGTAGTGCTGTCTGTATACATCTGGAATACGATTGACCACTTCACGTAGTGCTGTCTGTATACATATGGAATACGATTGACCACTTCACGTACGTGCTGTCTGTATACATATGGAATACGATTGACCACTTCACGTACGTGCTGTCTGTATACATTTGGAATACGATTGACGACAGGCTGAAAAATAAAATATGGCATGATAAGGGTCAGTGGAAGTGCATCAGGGTGTTAAATCAATTTTTGTTATATATATGTGTGCATGTCTTTCAGTTTGTGTGTAATATTTGGCGCACACAACACAAATTAGCAAACACCTGCCTCCATTTCTTAGCTTAACCAAATTCTACAAGTGGCAATACTTGACTGTCAGATAATATTCCTGGGGAATAACACCATCCAGTGACAAAAATATTGAAAAAAGTTTTTAAAAAATACTTAATGTCCAAATTATTGGTGGGGCACATGCTCCAGAAATTCTGGAGCAAACACTGCGGTGAACATGATTTTCGATGTTCTGTCTCAAGTTCAGTTGTCAAGCGTCAACAATGGACATTCAACCAAGTAAGTAAAACTTGGATGGAGTTCATCACATGTTGTAAAAACTGTTACTTAGTTTTCCTTTAAACTTAAGAACCTATAAATACTGTAAGTATAACAAAAGAGAATGTCAGGAGTGAAGTTGTGTATATCAGACATAACAAATGCGTTTACATTTAATGAGATATTGATGTGTCGAAGTAGGCCTTAGTTAATTGTGTTACACATGAGATCTTCCATCTCTGACTAGTTATGAATTTATCTTCCCTTCTTATTACTAATATATCATTTCACATGTCTATTAGGAGTAAACTAACTAACTTTGGCTGAAAATTGTGTTAAAATTTAACTGATCCTTGGTCATAACTGTAGAACGTGTGTTAGGAGTCTTTGGCCTTAACTGTAGGATGTACTAGGAGTCAACTGATCTGTGGCTGTAACTGTAGGATATACTAGGAGTCAACTGATCTTTGGTTGTAACTGTAGGATATACTAGGAGTCAACTGATCTTTGGCTGTAACTGTAGGATATACTAGGAGTCAACTGATCTTTAGTTGTAACTGTAGGATATACTTGGAGTCAACTGATCTTTGGCTGTAACTGTAGGATATACTAGGAGTCAACTGATCTTTGGCTGTAACTGTAAGACATGCTAGAAGTCAACTTATCTTTGGCTATAACTGTAGGATATATTCCAAGTCAACTGATCTTTTGCTATAACTGTAGGACGTGTGTTAGAAATCAACTGATCTTTGGCTGTAAATGTAGCACTGGTGAATGCCTTTATGTTTTAGGAGAAAACTAATGTTGAACATTTGCTGATTGTATTATATAAACGTTTTATTTTAACACTGTGGTTTTGAGTTACTTTTGGACTCGTACTTGTGTTACACTTTACAAACACTACACAGTGCCTAACATGATCATGGTGTGATTTGTATGTGAGTCATGACATCTTACTTGAAATCCATAGGAACAGGATATGCTAAAATAAAACACCAATATATGTGCAACCAACATAATGTTCTATGTTATTACACATTGTTGAGTTACAGCTGTTTATTACCACAATACATTAACAACTACTTTAGTTGTGTAACTTAACTTCAGTGTGGTTTGTCTTCACCACAACTGATTGGTCAGGTGTCCATCCATTCGGGTGTATGAAATTCTTCCATGTAAAGGGTATATGTTTATTATAGATCTTTTTGTTAATAATAGTTCCATCTTTGTTAGGACTGAAATATTGAACTTTGAACTCTATCTTGCAGGTCAGAACTATTTGAATACACAATTGTTTGGATTCAAAGAAATAATATTTTTGCCAATTAAAACTTGTGTATGTGTATTAGGTGTTATATTTGTAGTAAATAATTACAACATAATGTTATAGCTTGTTTAAAAAGAAGAATAACTTTAAATTTAGTTTCTCCGAGGTGTTCATTTTACCTTAAGAAAAATACAACACGTTATTTTCGGTTCTATTAGCAAATTTGAAACTGTAAGCATTTGTGGAAAAAATGAATTTTATAAAAGGTTGTGTCAGTGTGTCTATAGTCATACTGTTTGTAGGTTTTAACAAATAAAAACTAAAATATTACAGTATGGAAGTTGGTAGCTTCCACCTTGGTATTCAGGTGTTTTCAGTATTTAAAATAGAATTCTAAATAATAAAACGGTTATTGAATAAATTACATACGAGTACAAAACACGGTGTATTGTTCACATGAAGTGTACCGAATGGGTATATATTTGTACAGTTCAGTCACTGAAAACTTGATTTTGTGGACAAACTGTCATGACTGGGAATTTATCATACATCACTGTAAATACTATCGATTTCTATCGAGTTTTTCATGTATAAAGAAACTGATCTCTATCAGATAAAGGTTTAATTTTTGTAGGGAAAAGTAAGCTTTCAAACATTTGTGTCTTATTGTTTTACAGCAATTTTTGTGTGCGAGTATATTGTAGATATGGAAAATTTTGTGTGATATATATATATATAATTATTAGTTTTTGGCATGTCTTGATTTTACACTATGGTTGAATACAAAACTGTATTATGATGGCAAAGTCCCCTGTTCCTAGACATCAGTTGCAGCTGTTACATTTTCTCACTGCATGTGATGTTATTTTTACCCCATTTTAAGAATTTCCTATAGTGTTATTTCTTGTGTTAAACAGTAAATTTATTTACTTATTTCATTTAGGAAACCAGGAGTAAGTGCTTTTACTTGTAAAATATATAATTGCTCTATGTTGGTAGGTGTGAACCTTACTTACAATGAATAACATTACATTTACCCAATAATTTCTGTTCAGAATTCCAAACCTAAATGATGTATCACATAAAGTTGGTGCTAGTTGTAAAGGAAAGAAAAGGTTTTTCTTTCTTTGACTTGTTGTAATGGGTTTGTTGAAAAACTCTGTATGTTTAAAAACATCCTTAGAAATGACAACATATAATTTCCGTGCCAGTATCTTACTGTTATGTTTCAACATCACAGTTGTGTCAAATCTACTGATGGTGGAATCATCATGGGACACTTCTTCAATCTTCAAACCTTTTGAGTGCCAAAATATTTGAAGAGGTTACTTGATGTTCTGTGATGGTTAAAGTTTTTAACTGAAAGATGTATGTGATAACGGCTGCCAAAGAAAGTAACAAGGAATATCTTGGTTGTATTGTTAACAATCATAATTGTTGACCTGACCTTTCAATACAGGAATGTTTTGTATTTAAAGTTCAGTATAGCTCTGTGAAAGGGAGTTTTGTATTTCATGGAGAATTTGTAGTTCATGTCTTCTTCATAACCTCTAGACTATTACAGAAGCTTAGAGAAGACAATATTGAGAATATATTATACATTCTACAAGTCTTGAAACAGACCAGATTTTAAGATAATTTTCTTCGATGTAGCTGAAAGTAATGTTATAAAGGTAATGTGTTTGCAATTATTGACTGTAGAATTATTGTTTATTCTACTTGGGTGAAACCTGTATATTCTTCATGCTAGCTCAATGGAACGAAACAAATAAAACCCGATATTTAGAATGTTTTTAAACTGACTTATTCTCAACTTTTATGACTGCACTTCTTCCTCTTGGCTAAAGCAAGAATTCCATTATGTTCATTTCCCAGAACATTGTTTCTCTGGACAAGAACGTACAATAAATATTTACATATAAAACAACCTTTAAAAAGTAATCTACCAGCAATTAAAATATGTAGTAGCTACTCTATGGTTGTTAGGTCATACTCAGACCATCAGTCCAAAACTTTATGGTCATTTTTAAACTTATGATTAAATACTAATCAAGAAACCTTTGGTTCTTTTTCTTATTTTATTAAAAGACTTATCTTATAGAACTACAAGGAATTACTTAGCCGGTTTAGTAAGCTCTTATATTGGACAGAATACAGCAGATGTAATGCAACTTGTTATATTTTCCTTTGTTTACACTTGTAGATTCTTATAACCAGTGTAATGTGTTTCTTTGTCAATGTAATTCTGTTTGTAAGACCACATGGTAAAAATTATACATCCATTAAATTAATATATGTACACCTTTTATTGTTTCACATATGAATTATCATGAAACTTTTACCAAATTGTAGTGGAAACAAAGTCAAGAACTGTTTCTAACCAACCATTTTGTTATCTGGTAATTTTTAAATGCTGTTCTTATCATCCACACATGTACTTGTGAGTTGTAACTGTTTTGTATTCTCTTTTTCAAAAAGTACGATCCACACTAGAAAAGTTTCTGTTCTCTATACTAAATGTTATCTATTAACAGAGTTCAGAAGCAAGTGGAAGGTCACCTTCCAGTGTGTAATATCATGAGTGTTATAATAAGTATCAGACCACTGTTTGTGGAAGGTCACCTTCCAGTGTGTAATATCATGAGTGTTATAATAAGTATCAGACCACTGTTTGTGGAAGGTCACCTTCCAGTGTGTAATATCATGAGTGTTATAATAAGTATCAGACCACTGTTTGTGGAAGGTCACTGTCCAGTGTGTAATACCATGAGTGTTATAACAAGTATCAGACCACTGTTTGTGGAAGGTCACTGTCCAGTGTGTAATACCATGAGTGTTATAACAAGTATCAGACCACTGTTTGTGGAAGGTCACTGTCCAGTGTGTAATACCATGAGTGTTATAACAAGTATCAGACCACTGTTTGTGGAAGGTCACTGTCCAGTGTGTAATACCGTGAATGTTATAACAAGTATCAGACCACTGTTTGTGGAAGGTCACCTTCCAGTGTGTAATATCATGAGTGTTATAATAAGTATCAGACCACTGTTTGTGGAAGGTCACTGTCCAGTGTGTAATACCATGAGTGTTATAACAAGTATCAGACCACTGTTTATGAAACTGTACTGAATATTTTATCACAAATGTTTTAATAGTTATAAGTAATTATGACAAGACTTAATAGTTATTATACCACCAATAATGTTTGCTGTGATGGTATCTGGAATGGATAGGATAAGACCTCTGAACTAGTTTGAATTGAACTGTTTAAGAAGTTGACAGTGTTTGTCTCATCTTTCTTCATATTTAGGAGACAAATTTTGACACAGAAGTCACCTTCAGGCGTGTTTGATGCAGTTAACTTAAGTCAGTTTAAGAGAAGTCTTTATAAGTATTGAATAATAAATGTAGGGTTTAAGGTTGTTTTTTTCTGAGGTTTAATTCAGTGAATAGAATAGTTTAGATGGACCAAA
Organism: Carcinoscorpius rotundicauda; assembly: GCA_011833715.1. NCBI lineage: Eukaryota > Metazoa > Arthropoda > Merostomata > Xiphosura > Limulidae > Carcinoscorpius > Carcinoscorpius rotundicauda. Next base: position 171,773,880 of record CM022392.1, on the reverse strand, counting down.
AGATCTCTTGTTGTCCTTTAAAGTTTTGTTGCCATAAAAGTGGTTAAAAATAGTTCAACAGTGAATATTTTGTGTACTTCAAAACAACACCCTGGAAGATAATAAGACTAAAGCTTGTTGGAAAGATTTGGATACTTTATATCAATGCCAATTGTTAAAACTGTTTTTGTACGTAGATTGTTCACTTTCATTGTCCATGCTGAAGGAATATGTCCAGCCAGTTTACTTAGATGGTTTTATTAGTTTAATAAACTTTGAAATATATTTTTTTAATAATATGAATTTTTCTGAGCCACAAAACACACACCATGTAAGGAACGTAACTGAATTTTTCAAACACAATTTTTGTGACTTTTTAAAAGTAAGCAGTACCACTGTCTTGATAAAAAAAAATATCCAAGGTACCTTAAGGTTGTAATAGTTTATTTTAATTTGTGGTCCTCACGAGATGCTTGGAGCTAACATAAAACAAAATCATACCATTAACTGTGACACGTCAATTGAACAGTACACAAATAAATGAAAATCAGAAAGTGCTAAATATGTTTGAATACACTTCTACTTTATCATCAAACTGAATTTATTATATGTATCATATTGTTTTATACTCTAACTTCTATAGAAAAGGACAATTTTTGTAGAACACCTCTATCTTGGTTGTGCAACACTCTTTGGATTACATCAACACTGTTATCTGTCTCCCACTGGCACAGCACAATGTTTACAGACTTGCAGTGATCAAAACCAGGTTTAGACACCCACGGTAGACAGAGCAGAGATTTCCTATTGTGTAACTTTTGGCTTAATTTCAACTAAACAAATTAAGGTGTTTTTTTTAATATATATATCTAGCAAGATACCAGTAACAATTTACCAATAAATAATGCAGATATATTTCTGTCTTCCGCTATACTCTTATGTCCAAAGACAAACTTCTTACATATTATTTTATTATACACACTGCTCTTCATAAAAATAATATTTTACCTCAATGGTAAAGATAAAGTTATTTTCCTTTGTTTCAGGGTTGTCTTTAGACAGTAATTTCAACTGATTTATAACACAATTTTTTTACCTCTCTGATTGTTTAAAACTAAGCAAGGTTGAATTTTTTTATGTATTTAAAAAGGAAGGACAATTTTTGTTATGTAAAAATATTAACATTTTCAGATGAGATTGTAAGATCACTACTATGAAAAGTGATTAAACATAAAATATGGTCATCTATTTTAACTCTTTCCCCCCATTGCTGTCACTGGAACGTAGAGTTTATTATTTGAATGGTAGTGTTGGCTGAAGAAACTGTAATGATTATTTGTCAGATGACCAGGTTTGGTTTCCAAATTACAATGAAGCTTTATTATTCCAAATATTCTTAGTACTTATCGACTTTCTGTGTCCTGCTCTATTTAACACCAGTCGATGGCATTACCACGGTAAACGTGCTCAACATGGTAATTGCTATCTGTTTACCATTGCTAGAACTACCACATCTTATTGATGGCGTGACTCTATTCTACAAATACCTTTATAACATTTTGTGACAGTCATAACAAAGTAATATTTAAATACAAGTTGTTATGCAAGTTATCGACACCCAGACCTCAGTCAGTGGCACCAGAACTTTCTAAATGTTACTAACGCCCTCATATGGCACATTTTTCTGTTTTAGTATCATATTACTAATGCTTCTATCAATAAAAAGATAAACTAAATTATTTTTTTGTTATTGTGTGAACGTTTTTTACAAGCGGGAAAAGCGTAACAGTAATTATAATTGTCCCAGAACGTCAGCATGGCCTATTATATTTTTAAACACTACATTTTTTTAGTCCGTCATTTAGGATTTTAGAATTGGGATAGTGTACAAGAGTATTTCAACTACATTATATTTGTCATATCTATTGCCGATGTCGTGCTTCGTTCAATTTGGGACTTGGAATAAACTTGCTCATGTATCAGATGACTAATGATTGAGGATTGTTTGTTTAGATTTCTCCCGAAGCTACACGAGTGTTATCTGCACTAGCAGTCTAAGACTAGAGGGAAGGCAGCTAGTCATCACCATCTACCGCCACCTCTTGGGCTACTCTTTTACCAACGAATAGGGAAACTGATTGTAACATTATAATGCCCCCACGGGTGAAAAGACGAGAATGTTTGGCGTGACGAGGATTCGAACCAACTACCCTCGAATTACGAGTCGAGTGCCTTAACCCACCTGGCCATGCCGGACACTTGATGATACAATAGGAGCTCACAGTTCTTAAATTGCTATATAACCTACCAGATCAAGCCAGACTTAAGTGCTGTTACAGAAACAATGAAAATCAAGACTGTGTAAGACACTTATTTAAGGTGGATTAATATTGGAACAAATATAATCTACAGAGGATATAATTCATTGGATAACAAGAGGTTTTAGCAGAGCCAAACTAAGCTTCAAAGAAACAGGGATTCAAAACCAATTAAGACCCAACAAAATTATTAGTGCTTACATGCCGAGCCCCCTAATCGTCTGGCCATACCGGGGTCAATTCCAAAAGGACAGAACGTATAGTGGCAGTACCTGGGTATTACTACGTATTGATGTGCGAGTGCATCTTTTTGTGAAGTAAACAAGCGAAAACCCACACAGAAAATAAAATGTGACAACCATAGCTCGAAAAGCAAAGAACCTATAAACCTAAAGTTTTGCGTCCACACTAAATGGACCTCAGGGTGTGCATATTGATTGTTACTTATCCAATTGTGCGCGTGCACTATAGCTTCAAGCGGAAAGAACTGAAAACTGAACTAAGTCTATTTTATGGATGTGCACCTGGGTATTACCTATCTGTGCACGTGCACATCTTTTTAACGAGACCAACGTCCAAATTCCGCGTCGCTCTGTATATATACTACCACCAGACGTGGTCAGTCTGACGATTGGTCACCGTATTGGTTTATTTCGTGTTAGCTGAACTTCTCAAGGCACAATTTAATCTTAAATAAAATTTCTAACAGTTTTGAAACTTCCTTAAGCGAGTGTATTTAATAGGAAACTGGCCGAATTGGCAAGTGATATGTATTCCAGCCATTGTCTTATTTCTACCCCCTATTTTAAACTACTATTAACGATGATAATTACTAGAACACTATACCTACCGTTAATATGAAAATGTATTAAGCCTAAATTACCATAAGACATATTAAGCCTATTTTAACGTGGAAGATACAATTTTTACCATTTTGCATATATTTACTAAAATTGCTATATTTAGTTATTATTTTGATATTTGACACAGATTACTACAAATCATAATATAATTAAATAATTTTTAGAAAGCGTAACACCTCAATTTCTCGAAGTCCTTCCTTTCTAGTCCCAGCCTACAATACACAGATTAGCACACATATATTGTGATGAAAAACTAAAGACATTATTGGTCATTATTTCTTAGGAAATTCTGATAATTTTATTAAAGTCAAAGAAACTTTGTCCACAAGAGTTACTTGCACCACTTAATGAATCACTGACTTCTCACGAATTGTAATTTATAAACAATATTCTAAACTTTAATCGCCAGTTTCCATTTTCCTTCTCATTTCATTGTTATTCGACCATATTTGTTGTGCCCCCCAGCTAGTGTTGTGTGTTTTCTTTTGAATAGCAAAACTACATCGGGCTATCTGCTGTGTTCACCAAGAGTAACTGAACCCCAGATTTTAGCACTATAAATCCGTAGACTTACCGCTGTCCCACTGAGAAACCCCGTCATTAACATCGGGCCTCTAGGTTTCCTCAAAAAGCTATCAGGGTACATCCGGGTTACTGAGACACCAATAATTTATTATAATTAAATTATTATCCGATCACATACAACTTAATTCACTCGAAGACTATAACAAAAAAATTACACCAAATCTAAAAAACATATACTTTATTACCAATACAGGCAAAAAATAAAAACACCATATGACGTCAGCAATTCCAAAAGTTCCTTCTAAATCTCTTTTCAATATAATAATATCAAATATATTAGCCTATCCATCAAATATTCCAATTTATTACTTATACACAACTAGAATCAACACTAAATATGTCAATCAACCACACCTAAATTTCAAATGATAACGGATTCTAATCAGTGTCTTCTCAATCGTAAAGTTACTAAACTCCTATATCATAAATTTTGTAATCTTAATCCAGTTGAGATTCCAGCTGGCTCGTACAACAGAGATCCCCAAATTATATGTACCTGAATTAACGTTTACTGTATAAGAAATGGTGGTCCAGTTCTGTAGTCCCCCAGTTGAAGGAACATCCAGCATGCCAAGAACAATAGAGCCTGCATTCAAATCTAGAGACAACTTTCCTCCTGTACGTTCACTTGCCACTCTGTAGTCTACTCGATAACTACCTGAACTGGGGAAATCAATATCCTTGTAAGCCATCCAGGCCCCTTCTTTATCACATTTAACATTCTTCCCACCACCTACGTCTAAGGTATCTTCCAGTTGTACCCCTGAGGAATCAAAATAACTTTCTGCTTGAATTAATTTAGGATTATTACTACTTTGATTTAGTTTCGACTGTCCAGATACTCTTGTAACCTTAATCCAGTTGATATTCCAGCTGGCTCGTACAACAGAGATCCCCAAATTATATGTTCCTGAATTCACGTTCACTGTGTGGGAAATGGTTGTCCAATTCTGTAGTCCCCCAGTTGAAGGAACATCCAGTATGCCAAGAACTATAGAGCCTGCATTCAAATCTAGAGACAGCTTTCCTCCTGCACGTTCACTTGCCACTCTGTAGTCTACTCGATAACTACCTGAACTGGGGAAATCAATATCCTTGTAAGCCATCCAGGCCCCTTCTTTATCACATTTAACATTCTTCCCACCACCTACGTCTAAGGTATCTTCCAGTTGTACCCCTGAGGAATCAAAATAACTTTCTGCTTGAATTAATTTAGGATTATTACTACTTTGATTTAGTTTCGACTGTCCAGATACTCTTGTAACCTTAATCCAGTTGATATTCCAGCTGGCTCGTACAACAGAGATCCCCAAATTATATGTACCTGAATTCACGTTTACTGTATGGGAAATGGTGGTCCAGTTCTGTAGTCCCCCAGTTGAAGGAACATCCAGTATGCCAAGAACTATAGAGCCTGCATTCAAATCTAGAGACAGCTTTCCTCCTGCACGTTCACTTGCCACTCTGTAGTCTACTCGATAACTACCTGAACTGGGGAAATCAATATCCTTGTAAGCCATCCAGGCCCCTTCTTTATCACATTTAACATTCTTCCCACCGCCTACGTCTAAGGTATCTTCCAACTCTACTCCTGAGTAAGTAAAATAACTTTCTGCCTGAATTAATTTAGAATTACTACTACCTTGATTCAAATTTGAATGTCCAGATACTCTTGTAATCTTAATCCAGTTGATATTCCAGCTGGCTCGTACAACAGAGATCCCCAAATTATATGTTCCTGAATTCACGTTCACTGTGTGGGAAATGGTTGTCCAATTCTGTAGTCCCCCAGTTGAAGGAACATCCAGTATGCCAAGAACTATAGAGCCTGCATTCAAATCTAGAGACAGCTTTCCTCCTGCACGTTCACTTGCCACTCTGTAGTCTACTCGATAACTACCTGAACTGGGGAAATCAATATCCTTGTAAGCCATCCAGGCCCCTTCTTTATCACATTTAACATTCTTCCCACCGCCTACGTCTAAGGTATCTTCCAGTTGTACCCCTGAGGAATCAAAATAACTTTCTGCTTGAATTAATTTAGGATTATTACTACTTTGATTTAGTTTCGACTGTCCAGATACTCTTGTAATCTTAATCCAGTTGATATTCCAGCTGGCTCGTACAACAGAGATCCCCAAATTATATGTACCTGAATTCACGTTCACTGTGTGGGAAATGGTTGTCCAATTCTGCAATCCCCCAGTTGAAGGAACATCCAGTATGCCAAGAACTATAGAGCCTGCATTCAAATCTAGAGACAACTTTCCTCCTGCACGTTCACTTGCAACTCTGTAGTCTACTCGATAACTACCTGAACTGGGGAAATCAATATCCTTGTAAGCCATCCAGGCCCCTTCTTTATCACATTTAACATTCTTTCCACCTCCTTCATCTAAGGTATCTTCCAACTCTACTCCTGAGTAACTAAAGTAACTTTCTGCCTGAATTAATTTAGAATTACTACTACCTTGATTCAAATTTGACTGTCCAGATACATTCGTAATCTTAATCCAGTTGAGATTCCAGCTGGCTCGTTGAACATAGATCCCCAAGTTATATGTACCTGAATTCACGTTTACTCTGTGGGAAATGGTGGTCCAGTTCTGTAGTCCCCCAGTTGAAGGAACATCCAGCATTCCAAGAACTATAGAGCCTGCATTCAAATCTAGGGACAGCTTTCCTCCTGCACGTTCACTTGCCACTCTGTATTCTACTCGATAACTACCTGAACTGGGGAAATCAATATCCTTGTAAGCCATCCAGGCCCCTTCTTTATCACATTTAACATTCCTTCCACCTCCTTCATCTAAGGTATCTTCCAACTCTACTCCTGAGTAACTAAAATAACTTTCTGCCTGAATTAATTTAGAATTACTACTACCTTGATTCAAATTTGACTGTCCAGATACATTCGTAATATTAATCCAGTTGAGATTCCAGCTGGCTCGTTGAACATAGATCCCCAAGTTATATGTACCTGAATTCACGTTTACTGTGTGGGAAATGGTGGTCCAGTTCTGTAGTCCCCCAGTTGAAGGAACATCCAGCATGCCAAGAACTATAGACCCTGCATTCAAATCTAGGGACAGCTTTCCTCCTGCACGTTCACTTGCCACTCTGTAGTCTACTCGATAACTACCTGAATTGGGGAAATCAATATCCTTGTAGGCTATCCATGCCCCTTCTTTATCACATTTAACATTCTTCCCACCCCCTACGTCTAAGGTATCTTCCAGGTGTACCCCTGAGGAATCAAAATAACTTTCTGCTTGAATTAATTTAGGATTATTACTACTTTGATTTAGTTTCGACTGTCCAGATACTCTTGTAACCTTAATCCAGTTGATATTCCAGCTGGCTCGTACAACAGAGATCCCCAAATTATATGTACCTGAATTCACGTTTACTGTGTGGGAAATGGTGGTCCAGTTCTGTAGTCCCCCAGTTGAAGGAACATCCAGTATGCCAAGAACTATAGAGCCTGCATTCAAATCTAGGGACAGCCTTCCTCCTGCACGTTCACTTGCCACTCTGTAGTCTACTCGATAACTACCTGAACTGGGGAAATCAATATCCTTGTAAGCCATCCAGGCCCCTTCTTTATCACATTTAACATTCTTCCCACCGCCTACGTCTAAGGTATCTTCCAGTTGTTCCCCTGAGGAATCAAAATAACTTTCTGCTTGAATTAATTTAGAATTACTACTACCCTGATTCAAATTTGACTGTCCAAATACTTTTGTAATATTAATCCAGTTGAGATTCCAGCTGGCTCGTTGAACATAGATCCCCAAGTTATATGTACCTGAATTCACGTTCACTGTGTGGGAAATGGTTGTCCAATTCTGCAATCCCCCAGTTGAAGGAACATCCAGCATGCCAAGAACTATAGACCCTGCATTCAAATCTAGGGACAGCCTTCCTCCTGCACGTTCACTTGCCACTCTGTAGTCTACTCGATAACTACCTGAACTGGGGAAATCAATATCCTTGTAAGCCATCCAGGCCCCTTCTTTATCACATTTAACATTCTTTCCAGCTCCTTCATCTAAGGTATCTTCCAACTCTACTCCTGAGTAACTAAAGTAACTTTCTGCTTGAATTAATTTAGAATTACTACTACCCTGATTCAAATTTGACTGTCCAGATACTCTTGTAATCTTAATCCAGTTGATATTCCAGCTGGCTCGTACAACAGAGATCCCCAAATTATATGTACCTGAATTCACGTTTACTGTATGGGAAATGGTGGTCCAGTTCTGTAGTCCCCCAGTAGAAGGAACATCCAGCATGCCAATAACTATAGACCCTGCATTCAAATCTAGGGACAGCTTTCCTCCTGCACGTTCACTTGCCACTCTGTAGTCTACTCGATAACTACCTGAACTGGGGAAATCAATATCCTTGTAAGCCATCCAGGTCCCTTCTTTATCACATTTAACATTCTTTCCACCTCCTTCATCTAAGGTATCTTCCAACTCTACTCCTGAGTAACTAAAGTAACTTTCTGCTTGAATTAATTTAGAATTACTACTACCCTGATTCAAATTTGACTGTCCAGATACTCTTGTAATCTTAATCCAGTTGATATTCCAGCTGGCTCGTACAACAGAGATCCCCAAATTATATGTACCTGAATTCACGTTTACTGTATGGGAAATGGTGGTCCAGTTCTGTAGTCCCCCAGTTGAAGGAACATCCAGCATGCCAAGAACTATAGACCCTGCATTCAAATCTAGGGACAGCTTTCCTCCTGCACGTTCACTTGCCACTCTATAGTCTACTCGATAACTACCTGAACTGGGGAAATCAATATCCTTGTAAGCCATCCAGGCCCCTTCTTTATCACATTTAACATTCTTCCCACTGCCTGCGTCTAAGGTATTTTCCAGTTGTACTCCTGAAGAATCAAAATAACTTTCAGCCTGAATGAATTTCGAATTACTACTACCTTGATTCAAATTTGACTCTACAGATACTTTTGTAATATTAATCCAGTTGAGATTCCAGCTGGCTCGTTGAACATAGATCCCCAAGTTATATGTACCTGAATTCACGTTTACTGTGTGGGAAATGGTTGTCCAATTCTGCAATCCCCCAGTTGAAGGAACATCCAGCATGCCAAGAACTATAGAGCCTGCATTCAAATCTAGGGACAGCTTTCCTCCTGCACGTTCACTTGCCACTCTGTAGTCTACTCGATAAGTACCTGAACTGGGGAAATCAATATCCTTGTAAGCCATCCAGGCCCCTTCTTTATCACATTTAACATTTTTCCCACCGCCCACGTCTAAGGTATCTTCCAGTTGTACTCCTGAAGAATCAAAATAACTTTCTGCTTGAATTAATTTAGGATAATTACTACTTTGATTTAGTTTCGACTGTCCAGATACTTTTGTAATATTAATCCAGTTGAGATTCCAGCTGGCTCGTTGAATGCAAATTCGCAAATTATATAAACCTGAGTTCACATTCACTGTATGGGAAATGGTGGTCCAGTTCTGCCTCCCCTCAGTTGAAGGAACATCCAGCATGCCAAGAACTATGAAGCATTCATTCAAATCCAGAGAGAACTTTCCTCCTGCACGTTCACTTGCCACTCTGTAGTCTATTCGATAACTACCTGAACTGGGGAAATCAATATTTTTGTAAATCATCCAGGATCCTTCTTTATTACATTTAACATTCTTTCCTCCTCCTACATCCAATGTATTTTCCAATTCAACTTGTGAGGAATCAAAATAACTTTCTGCTTGAATTACTTTAGAGTAAGTGCTTTGAATTAATTTGTATTGTCTAGAAACTTGTGTGTCACAAGAATGTTTTTTTTGCATCTTCATTCTTGCGTATTTTTTGAAACTTGCTACTTGCAACAACTTTACTCTTTTACGGGTATAATTAAAATATTCATCCCCAAGACTTGGAATAGTAAAGTGTCTGTTGTACACCCGTCTATATACCCACTGTTGGATTTTTCCACCATTCTTAGTCGATAAATTGTTAGCATTTAATGATTTTCCTGTTTCTTTTTTTATACTTTTATTTACGAGATGTGCTGAATGAAACTGTGTGTTGGTATTACCATTATTAGGCCATTGTTGCAGAAATGTTCCATTTTCGTTAATGGCATCAGTGATATCAAGATACAATTCACTCTGCCTACTCTCGAGAAAATAGTAACCATATAAAGAGGTATTCCCAATAGGATAAGCTATACTGGCATCCTGGTATACACGGACATAATCAATGTACATTTCAGCAGGGAAAGCCTCATCAGCAACATCGAATCCTGGCCAGTTTCCTCCAATTGCCATGTTTAAAATAATGAAAAACTTTTTATGAAATGCGCTTGTTCCATTTACTCCTCCCTGAATATCCACTTGAAAGTACTGATTTCCATCAACAAACCATTTAATAAAAGAAGAATTCCACTCTACAGAATAAATGTGGTAATCCATCACATTAGTATTGGTTCCACCACCATAATGTGTGTAAGCACCGTCAGGAGTGGACCAGTGAATTGTTCCTCTGACTTCTGTGTTTGTGTTTACATGTTCCATAATATCAATTTCTCCAGAAGATGGCCAGCTGACATCACGAATGTTGTCTCCTAGCATCCAGAACGCCTCCCAGACCCCATTAAATGATGGCATCGCCATTTTGGCTTCAATTTTACCATACTTCCAAGATTTCTTGAACTGGGTTTTCAGCCTAGCAGAAGTGTATTTGAAACCATCATAGTCTTCTCTTTTAGCAGTAATTACCAGTTTCCCTCCCTCAACTTGGGCATTTTCACGACGATAATATTGCAGTTCGTTATTACCCCAACCATTGAGGCCATTGCCCATTTCAAATTCCCAATCAGAACTTATTCCATTGGTAAATTCATCCGACCAGACAAGCTGCCACTTTGGTTCGTGCTATATCGAAAATAGAAAATACAGCTATGTTTAAAGTGGATAATAACATTTCATACACGGTAGTTTTAATTATTAGATTGTGCAAAAAATAACAGAATGCTATTGTGACTAATATTTAAATATTTATGCGGGCAGTACGATGATAAACGAAATGTTAGTTTTAGAAATGTTATTCGAGTAAATATTTCAGGTAGTTGAAAAAAACTTTTATGTTGCCTTTGTTTACATTTTATATTCAGGTTTCACAAAACTCCTACTGTAATTAATGTTCCTTACAAGGGAAAGAGCCAATTAGTAATAATTTAAAATCATATTATATTGAAAACTATCTTTTTTAACCTTAAGATGATTTAAGAAGGTTGAAATGTTGTTCTGTACGTTATTTTATTTAAAGTCCTTTTACCAGCCGTCTTCAGAATACATTATTTAAGCTAACGTTTAATATCTGGCTACTGACTGAATCCTATCGTTTTTGGTAATTAATGTCATTTTAAATATGTGCGAGGGATGTTCAAAAAATACGCGAACTGACGTCATAAAACAAAATGTACTTTAATTAGAAGTTACAGGTCTAGGACCCCTTCAAACTACTCTCCTCCCTAACGCACACAGTTATCCCAATGGTGTTTCCACTTGTTGAAACAGTCCTGGTACGTTTCTTTTGTAATGTCTTTCAGCTCCTTCGTCGCATTTGCCTTAATCTCGGGAATCGTCTCAAATCTTCTTCCTTTCAAAGGTCTTTTGAGTTTGGGAAACAAGAAAAAATCACAAGGAGCAAGGTCAGGTGAGTAGGGGGAGTGGGGAAGAACAGTGATCGAGTGTTTTGGCCAAAAACTCACGAGTTCTGAGGCACAAATTTCGCAGGAACGCAGTGCATCTTTAATTTTTCAGTCAAAATCTCTTAACAAGATCCAACTGATATCCCACACTCTTCAGCAACCTCCCTGACAGTCAGACGTCGATTTTCCCGCACCAGGGTTTTGATTCTATCGACGTGTGGATCGTCAGTTGACGTGGAAGGACGTCCAGGACGCTCATCATCTTCAATGGACTGTCGACCATCCTTAAAACGTTCATGCTATTTGAAACATGCCGTACGCTTCATTGCAACATCACCGTAAGCTGTGTTAAGCGTAACAAAAGTTCAGTCGCAGATTTTCCAAGTTTAACACAAAATTTCACAGCAAGTCGTTGCTCCTTCAGGTCGTTCATTCTGAAATTCGCCAAATGAAAAAATCGTACTTCACTTAAAACTGCGTAGCTAATACCCAAATAAAGATATCTGCAATCGGGAAATGGCGTCGTAATCAGCTGATCTGTGAAAACGTATCGACACCAAGCAGATTCCCCTGGAACCAACTGGAGCTGCGCAATTCAAACAGTCCGCGTATGTTTTGAATAGACCTCGTATTTTCAAGACGGCTGGTATGGGTACTTGAACTTTGATTAAAATGAAGTACAGAACAACATTTCGACCTTTTTAGAAACTAATACAAGAATTTATCGTAATGAAACTAAATACCTAAGCAATACAACTAAGACATTTATTGTTTGAGAAATAAAAATATATTTTTAAGTTATATTTTTACTGTGGTTATTTTTGTATGCCAGAGGGCGCAGTATATACACAGAAGTGAAAAACAAGATTACACAAATCAAGCTGGATTACAAATACGAGATGTGAATATTGTAGTTATTTGAAGATAGTTTTAAGTGTCGGATTTAGATCAGACAGTGTAATTTATCAAGAGTATTTGCATAGTTGTTAGGTCTTATTTATATCGCATTACTTTGCACTGATAATTTGATTTGTTTGACGTCTGTGTTTTGTAACGTAAGCTTGCAAGAAGCATTCAGTCTTACACTTATTACGGAAGTGTATGGGATCTTTAGGCTTCGAATTCATTTAAACGAGCAGTTTGAAAGAAACGCAAGACAAGTTAGACAACATATTTACTGAGATTAATAAACAATCGTTGTTTAAATGATGTATTTTATTAAATCAAGTACTACAAAATACACCAATTAAAGTTTTGAAAACTAGAACAAGTTAATAATTATTTAGATAAATGGTTTCAGGTAATTTTTATACAAGGTGGTACTTAAAACGCAGGTCATCTACAGTTCGGTCATTACAAAACGAATTCTAACAAATATTTTTAGTAACAAAGTATAATAAAAAACAATACCTTTGGTAACAGCTACAGTAAGGAGATTTGTAGATAAAAACCTTTTTTTTTTTCAGCTATAATATGTATGAAACAAAACCTACAAATTTCACCAGATCTAAATACATATCTATGAAACAAAACCTACAAATTTCACCAGATCTAAATACATATCTATGAAACAAAACCTACAAATTTCACCAGATCTAAATACATATCGTATTTAAAACATTCGAATAAACTCTGCCAGCTATTATTACTATACATATTAGGAACACAATGTTTTGATGGTGAACACTAACATTTCATTGGTTCTGTCATCAATAAAACTACTTAAAACTTATTTTTTATAATCGTAATATTATAGGCGAAAATTTAAAATCTTTGAAGAGAGGTTGGATTCAGTTCTGGTCGGATTTTATTTATTAATACAAATAAACCACATGTTCAATTATACCTTGAATTTCTCTTTTTCGTTCCTAATATATAATATAAAATAAAGAAGCAGCGATTTGTCACATGCAGGTTGAGGTACATAACTTCATTATCTGTCGGTACGAAATGAGAGTCGATTACCAATCACAAGAATGTTTCAACAAAGTGTGATTTTGTTGACAACTAACAGTTTTACGACAGATAACAGACTTGAAATCACACCAGATCTAAATACATATTTAAAACATTAAAATCAACTCTGCCAGGTATTATTACTCTACATATTTGGAACATAATGTTTTGATGGTGTTCACTAATGTTTCACTGGTTTTGCTATGAATAAAATAACTTTAAACTGACAGGATATTTTAACAACATTTTAAAATAAAAGCTTGGAAGTTTGGATTCAGTTCTAGTCAGAATTTAGCCTCTGATACAAATAAATGACATGTTTAAAAATACCCTGGATTTTTTGTTTGTTTACATTTTACATGTTATACCAAGGAATAAGAGGTGATTTGTAACATACAGATTTGGTTGTTATGCTAGGTAACTTTCCATTTATGTAAAATGAGAATTGATTAATATAATACTCTTGTTAAGAAAACTAATAATCATTAAATACAAAATCTCAAATGAAATAAACAACTGCACTGATAAGTCTTTTATATCTGACAATAAGCCCCTTTCCAAAAAAAACCAAAAACTATTGTAAATATTTTTACACTACATACAAGGACTGTTCTCAGTCTCCTTGTGTTCTCCTCCAGCATTTATAGTTTCCTTGTTGGTCTATCTTCTCACTGGGCCTCTGGTCTGGATTCATCTTTATAAGATCCTTTGTGTTTATCTTGTATTATTCAAAGTCTTCCTTTCCTGATGTGTATGTATTCTGATACAGTAGGTATTGTAACTTGTCAGTTAATTATTCATTTGCTTTGACATCCTCATACAACTCACCTCCACACAATAATTTCAGGTCTTTGTCTCCTACAGCAGTCGCCATCTTCTGGTTCTGAATGTCCATCTGTACTTTAATAACTGCACATGTTATGACTTCTATCTTGAAGTACCTTTTCAACAGATTGGCAGGGTAGATCTTTTTCTCTCCAACCACTTTCACTTTATAATAAATTCTTTGCCACTTTCAGTAAAGATCCTTCACATTGCAGTATTTGTTGTGGGATTAGGAAGCCGAATTGAGACCTTCTGTTTGATCTTGAAATGTCAGTCCTTTACCTCATTGTCATATTAAGTACTTTTTACAGTTTTGATAGAGCCAGTTCAATATTTCTTCCTGATTTTCAGTTTTTACTTTCTAGATTTTTTTTCTTGGACATTGTGCCAAAGTTTCTGCAGTGAAGGATCTTTCTACAGTTCTTGTAAACCTACGTTCGGGATGTTACTTTTTGACAAATGCAAGGGCTTGATAACTTGCTTGTTCTTCCCTTGAGCTTTTTTTATGGCTACAGATACTTTATCTATCTTCTTTCCATTTGGTTTCTCCAAATGTCTTTTACATGATATGTTTCTAATTGCCATGTCATATAATAGTACCTTCATACACATGACCTCAAGGTCTCCCAGATAAGATGAAGTATCCACTTTTATTTTTGCAATAGGAAAACGTTTACTGTTCCATCAAGTAACATACATCTCTGTCGCCTTTCTTGTTTCTGGTCAGCCACCACTGATTTTGACTTTAAATGTATATTTTTGGACATGTCAATTATGATACCTCCACGAGTTTCTGTATAATGTTCAACCAGCTTGATTATCTCACCCACATCTTAGTGTAAAGAGATATCCATTGAGCACATGATCATGAACTGTTCATGTATTATTAGATTTGTCAGTCCTTCAAAATCATTTTGCAATGGGCCATTTCCTATCCAATTGCTATTATTCCAGTTTTGTCATACTTCTATCAAATTTCGATGGCTTCTGTCAACTGGCCTTGATCCTGTTATCATTCCTGGGTCCTTCCTTCTGTCGGGAAAGCATGGTAAATTTCAATATGTACTCTTATTTTCCCAATTTCAGTCCCGACTTCTCCCAGGCTTTGCCACCTGAAAAACATAGGGCTCTAACCACATTATTTTCTGCTTGAATATATCATGCACTATTTTAATCATTTAATAAAAACTTTTATGAACACTATCACATTTTATTTGTTTAATGGCCATTTAAAAATTTAAATAAATTTTGGCTTTTTAATTTATCGCATCTCCTTCCAAGTAGGAATCCTGGCTACACCACTAATCTCACTTTCTCCTTTTCCTCTTTGATTTGGGTTTTTATCTCTCTCTGTTTCCAGTTTCCCTTTTTCTATTTCAGTCTTACTCTTTTCTTTCTTTTTTCTCCATTTCTTTACAGGCCTGGCATGGCCGAGTGCGTTAAGGCGTGCGCTCGCGGGTTCGCTCCCGCGACGCGCTAAACATGCTCGCCCTCCCAGCCGTGGGGGTGTATAATGTGACGGTCAATCCCACTATTCGTTGGTAAAAGAGTAGCCCAAGAGTTGGTGGTGGATGGTGATGACTATCTGCCTTCCCTCTAGTATTACACTGCTAAATTAGGGACGACTAGCACAGATAGCTCTCGAGTAGCTTTGTGTGAAATTCCAAAACAAACAAACAAACCATTTCTTTACTGCTGCTGCTCATCTCTCTCTCTCTCTCTCTCTCTCTAATTCATGTTATTGTTTAGTAAACTCTTACAGTTAACTATATTTTAATCCAAAGATGGTCATCCCTTTCATTCTATTTATCTAAAATCTGTTGACATGGTTATATAGCACGATTGTAATCTCTACACTCTTTTTCACCACCATTTACCACTTTATAATTCTGGCTAACTTGCTAAATATCGGTTTTTTAGGGGGAGCTTGATTTTTACAATGAGGATAGAAAACATCTGGGACTCTCAACAATAACCAGCAGTATCAGGTGAGATAGTACCAACACACTCTGCCACGAGTTAGAGTTTGAAGACTGGAAGTATAAAGGAAGCAAACTTTGATCCAAGGGTGTCATCGCTGTCTGGACAGTCAACAGAGAACTGGGTAAGGCAGCAACAGCTGTGTAAGATGTCAGGACCTCAGATACTGTTCACAGTATTGTAAGCACTTTCACCATTGTCAAAACTGACAAGACCCTAAAGGCTATAAACAACCCACCACTAAACCTCTGTGGGCTTAAGAAGTTAATGCAGACTATCCAACAACCTTGAAAATTTTTCAGAACTGGACGTACAGTGTTGTTTTAGTGTCGCTAAGTAACCACTAGTTGTAATGAGTGTGATGTTTTACAAGAGAAACATTTATTGTAATAAAAACATGCAGGTCTGTAGATTGAAGTACAACATGTGAAATACATGAGAACAAACGTCTAACATAAACATGATTATTGTGTTATTCTGGTTCTCAAATGAAATAAAGTTTCAGTTTTCACAGAGTTACAAGTACACAGGATAGCCTGATGAACAACAATGAAGGTCTGTTTTACTCAGTGTTCTAAAGTTAACCAACAGTATACTACTGTACTGTTGTATCCATGATAATAAAATTTATTATACTAGAAAATTACTGTTTGTTATCAATATATCATAAAGCTATACCATGGCTCTCTGCACTAACTGTCCTCAATTTAGCAGTAAAAAACTAGGCAGAAGGTAGATAGTCAATGTGACACACCACAAGCTATCGAGATATTATTTTACAAGTGAAAGGTGGGACTGACTGGTGGCACAGAGATTCGAACCCATGGTCCTTACATTGTAATATAAATGCCCTAATCACCTGGCCATCCTGGGCCCCATATTGGAAAGTTACTATTTCTTCTATAAATGTACATTTGGCTACATGTACATATAACCTATTGGATGTACAGTTCAGTGTTACTGAGATATGGACATCTATTGCATTAAACTCTGTTTACATTGAACAAACTGGAAACTTTACATTTAAGTTTCGTGAACATTTTATAATTGTTACATTAACAAAGAAAGTATGATCAAACACACCATTTTTATATTTCAGCCTGATGTCTGTGTATACAAAGGGTTTTGTTCCATACAGCATTAATAATTAAGCCATTTAACTCAACTAAATGTACCCTGAGAAGGAATTCTGACAAATACTCAATTTACAAAACTTATTTATACAAGACGTGAAAAACGTACAGTAAAATGAACGAGTCTGTTGTGTTACAAAAACATGTATACTCAAGATACGTCTGTGAACTGACATCAGTTTAATTCACACAGACAGGAGTTTCACGTGATATTCACAAAAACAGTCAACTTATTTTTGTCCACCATCCAGTTTGTATATTTCATAAGGGCTAGATTTCCCAGAACGAACATCTGATGTTTTTTCAGTGTCCCTGTACAACTTAACTGGTATTTACTACAAATTATCAATCAAATCAGCAATGCGAGGTAAAATGAACAATAGATAATTCAGACATTAAATACGTAATATCACACTGAATGGAAGTTATTAAAATGTCACGAGCACGGACATGTGATTTAACAAACTAAATAAAACACTTTGAAAACTGTCAAAGAGCAAAACCTGTGAGCACACAGAATTACGTCACTATAATTTTTACAAACAAATACATGTAAAGAAACGTCGATACACAGATAATGGCTATACCTTCACTAAGTGTAAATTAATACTGATTATCCACAATTAATTTGTCTAAATGCCAAACTTGTGTGTTTTAATATTCCATCACTATTCCAATAAGAAAAGTCTGAATGAACCATAAAAATAACAATAGTTAATTTGTAAATCATTTATGTAGCATATTTTTCAAGCCGGTCTATCTATCGTCATTATGAAATAAAAAATTTTCTCCTTTCCGATCCCTTTACAACTTTGTACTCACAACTGAATGATATGGTTTAACTAGAATTAACCTTCAAAGCCTGTAGGTTTACGAGTACAAAATGTTTTCATTTTTAAAAGTATAGACTGAGGGAACAAGTTTTCACAACACACAAAACAATACTTACGTTACAGCAGGTTTTTGCGAGGTCAACATGCAAAACAACACAACACAGCAACACCAATATCTCCATTTACAACATCATACATGCAACTTAACAGCTATTTCAAACCATTCGGAACTTTGAGTTGTAAAATCAATTTCTAGGTAAAACCCAGCCTGTAGTAGATAGGCGCCTGCGTGTGACGTAATACGACACTCGTCCAATTATCTTCACACATACTTATCATGATCGTAAGTGGTCTTAAACAATATATTTTGGGTAATATTGACGCTACTTTTTGTTAACACATAATATTAAACTCGTTGTTGTGTATATGTTTTAATTCTTTAACAGTATTGGTTTGTCGTTCAGTATTAATAAACGCTGATAATTTCATCCAATTAACATCGGCAACTGATTCGGGTAAATACAAGGAGTCTTGCTGAGTTGAGTGGGTATTGATGTTGAACACCCAGGAGGGACAGGTACATTACACCTCATCCTCCCTCCCGAACGTTGATAGCGTCTGTCGTTCAGGGATTTGTTTTGTTATAGCCTTGGGCCAGCGTATAAGTGTAACACCGTACTCAGGCCCGTTTCAGGGCACAGCTCATGCATGGACACACAAGAAAAGTGTTTTTGTTTTTTTATTATTTCTCTTTTATTCTAATATATTTTCTGCATTTTTCCTTTTTATTTTCATTTAATATACATATATATATTTGTATTTTTCTCTTTTTTCCCATTTTCCTTTTTATGTTGCTTTTCTCCTTTGAAAAAATGCTGTGTAAGCAGTGGTATGACAAATGAACGTTACCTAGTAACACAGTGGTATGACAAATGAACGTTACCTAGTAATACAGTGGTATGACAAATGAACGTTACCTAGCAGCACAGTGGTATGACAAATGAACGTTACCTAGTAACACAGTGGTGTGACAAATGAACGTTACCTAGTAACACAGTGGTATGACAAATGAACGTTACCTAGCAGCACAGTGGTATGACAAATGAACGTTACCTAGCAGCACAGTGGTATGACAAATGAACGTTATCTAACAGCACAGTGGTATGACAAATGAACGTTATCTAACAGCACAGTGGTATGACAAACGAACGTTACCTAGTTGCACAGTGGTATGACAAATGAACGTTACCTAGTAACACAGTGGTATGACAAATGAACGTTACCTAGTAACACAGTGGTATGACAAATGAACGTTACCTAGCAGCACAGTGGTATGACAAATGAACGTTACCTAGTAACACAGTGGTATGACAAATGAACGTTACCTAGCAGCACAGTCTACGGACTTATACCGCTGGAAATCGGGTTTCGTCTCCTTGGTGATCAAAGCACATATAGGGTATTGTACAGCTTTGGGCTTAATTACAAATAAATATACAAGTTTTCGAAAACCTTTTGCCAGAATAGAAAACAAAAGTTATGATAGTAATTTCGACTTAAACGTTTGATCCTAAACTAGTTACATCAGGTCATTAACCTCACGGTTCATCAGGGTAGCGGGGATCTGTAGATTCGATGCCTGTATTTGGATGTGAAGAGACTCATTTTCATTGGCTGACTTCGAATAATTTAGAAATATTTTGCCAATCGAATATCATGAGAGCCACACGAAAGTAAGGATAATTGAATGAGTAAATTTGGTATGTTTTCTGCTAGTGACCGGAACTATAAGGTTGTGAATGTTGCTGGCACGTGCACTGAAGATGAGCAGATGTGCCGGTTATGTGCAATGAAGAGCCTGAATACATCCGGGAACGTCTTAAATAGCGGAAGCTGAATACAGGAAGTTGCATAGCAGGAAAGAGATTGTGAAATATGTAAGGAAAACCGACGGAAAGGACCAGAACTCTGAAAAAAGTATCAAGTTTCTGACCAATGACTTACCTCAAACTGATACTACGTCACGAACTGATATTCTGGTAAATAAAGGTAGTGTGATATTGAAGTGATATAAATAAAGGTAGTGTTGTATTGAAGTGATGTAAATAAAGGTAGTGTAGTATTGAAGTGATGTAAATAAAGGTAGTGTAATATTGAAGTGATATAAATAAAGGTAGTGTAATATTGAAGTGATATAAATAAAGGTAGTGTAATACTGAAGTGATGTAAATAAAGGTAGTGTAATACTGAAGTGATGTAAATAAAGGTAGTGTAATATTGAAGTGATGTAAATAAAGGTAGTGTAATACTGAAGTGATGTGAATAAAGTTAGTGTAATATTTTATATGCAAAAAACGGCTCTTTTGGGCTCAGAAAACACTTCAAATAGAAGTGTTCGCTCTTCTATTTGAAGTGTTTTCTGAGCCCAAAAGAGCCGTTTTTTGCATATAAAATTCTCAACAAGTGGGTTTCTTGACATCACTGAGTGTAATATTGAAGTGATGTAAATAAAGTTAGTGTAATATTGAAATCAGGATAATAAAATTTCCGGGATTTACTTAATTTGCTTGGGATCCGTTTAAGAAATTTTTACTCTCGAAAACTGAAGATGATTAAAGAACCTTCATAGGATGCTGTGGGAGAACCAAGAACCTTGTCAGGATGGGGTTCATAGGATGCTGTGGGAGAACCAAGAACCTTGTCAGGATGGGGCTCATAGGATGCTGTGGGAGAACCAAGAACCTTGTCAGGATGGGGTTCATAGGATGCTGTGGTTTACTGCATGCCATAGAGATTCGGCTGCAAAATTATCTCACAAAAGGTTGAGGGTGTCTTATTGTTTTTTTCTGCCCTAAAGACGAGAAATAAGTAGAAAAATCCGTGAGTGAGAACACGTGGGTTTCAAAGCTGTTATAATCTTGACGTAGCTCGTCGGTGTTTCTGGTGTTTAGACGATGATCGAGTCTAGTTTGTACGTATCTTCAGAAGAATTTGTATGGTGGACGGACCTAAGAAATACAGAGAGACCTTGGGAGTTGGATAAAAATTCTGACCTTCCGTACAAGTCTTGTTATCGGAATGTTAATGGCGGTGAAGAACCTAGACAAACATGTATATATATCATACACAAATATATAAATATACATCACACACAAACAAGTATATATATATAGTATGGAACACAGAGGTCACATAAACCTGAGATTATTTTAGTAACAGCTAGGTAAAGATATCTTTGTACTCTTCGGTTTTCGTTTTTAGTAGCGCTGGTTTGATGGAACGTTTTGAAGTGTTGTTGAAAGATGTTTCTATCAGTAAGCCGTGGTATCTTCTGTTAACTTCCAATTTTTTATGTAATGTATTTTTGTTTGTCACTCCTTCACGTTCTAAGTTTGTAGTTTTGTTTATATTATTGTAATGTGTGTTAGTTATTAACTTAGAAATGATCTAATTCGCATATTTTGCTTTAGTTACTGAAGATGGATCCTGAACGTTTCTCTGTGTCCTCTATGGCCAGGTGGCGTTAGACTCGTAATATCAGGATCGCGGGTTCGAATCCCCGTCGCACCAAACATGCTCGCCCTTTCATCCGCGGAGGCGTTATAAAGTGAGAGTCAAATCCACTATTCGTTGGTAAAAGAGTAGCCTAAGATTTGGCGGTGGGTGGTAATGACTAGCTGCCTTCCCTCTAGTCTTAGACTGCTAAATTAGGGACGGCTAGCACAGATAGCCCTCGAGTAGCTTTGCACGAAATTCAAAAACAAACAAACGAACGATCTGTCTCCCCTTCTGTTGTATATAAACATGTTTAACTTGTTATCATTGTGAAACGATTACTTGCTACAGATGTTACAAGGAAACTCATTCTTTAATGCAGCGTCAAGTTATTTCACCGATAACTGTAACACAAATTGAGGGATATCATTCAAAATGATTTCCAAATGTCAAATTATTAAATTTGAACTGAATCGGTACAATATTTCAGTTCTACTCACAATTTCTCAAAGTTGACGAGAACAAAGAGTACAATGACAGTGGCACGTAACTTTACAGAATGGTTCACTGGATAGGACAACTGGTCAGAGTATCGCTAAACCACAGAGACGGCTTGACCTTTCACAAAACAACAACAACGAAACATTTCGTAACAGGGATTTAGATTTTAAAGACACATTCCCAAACTGGGGACTTCATGGTCATCATTACCCCCCGGTTACGTATTTATTATGCTCATGAAGTTTTCAAATTTAGTTAGAGGCGAATCTGAAGTTTTGTAAAAAACAAAAGAACCGACCCCGAGGGCACTGTAACAAAGAGACCACGGTTAATGACGTCGTTGATGCCAGAAGAAAGGGGACAAGCGTTAAACAAAATGCACGCTAAGAAATTTCCCGAGATCAGAACCACCTGGTGGCTCGTATCTGTAACTCCAAGTGCTGTAGAATTCGTTGTCTGTGTGTGTATTCGCAAGACAGATTTAAAATATTCTACTTGTCTTGTATTCAGTGGTGAGAAAAACTAGAAGTAATACAACATACGTAGTGAATTCGGTTTTGAACAGCATTTGTTTTAAATGTCTAACATGCTTTGAAGGTAAGCTGTTTGTTGTATATATAACTGGATATAACTGATATAAGTAATGGAGGTACATTTTGGCAGTCCTAGGACCGTTTACTGCATGCCATAGAGATTCGGCTGCAAAATTATCTCACAAAAGGTTGAGGGTGTCTTATTGTTTTTTTCTGCCCTAAAGACGAGAAATAAGTAGAAAAATCCGTGAGTGAGAACACGTGGGTTTCAAAGCTGTTATAATCTTGACGTAGCTCGTCGGTGTTTCTGGTGTTTAGACGATGATCGAGTCTAGTTTGTACGTATCTTCAGAAGAATTTGTATGGTGGACGGACCTAAGAAATACAGAGAGACCTTGGGAGTTGGATAAAAATTCTGACCTTCCGTACAAGTCTTGTTATCGGAATGTTAATGGCGGTGAAGAACCTAGACAAACATGTATATATATCATACACAAATATATAAATATACATCACACACAAACAAGTATATATATATAGTATGGAACACAGAGGTCACATAAACCTGAGATTATTTTAGTAACAGCTAGGTAAAGATATCTTTGTACTCTTCGGTTTTCGTTTTTAGTAGCGCTGGTTTGATGGAACGTTTTGAAGTGTTGTTGAAAGATGTTTCTATCAGTAAGCCGTGGTATCTTCTGTTAACTTCCAATTTTTTATGTAATGTATTTTTGTTTGTCACTCCTTCACGTTCTAAGTTTGTAGTTTTGTTTATATTATTGTAATGTGTGTTAGTTATTAACTTAGAAATGATCTAATTCGCATATTTTGCTTTAGTTACTGAAGATGGATCCTGAACGTTTCTCTGTGTCCTCTATGGCCAGGTGGCGTTAGACTCGTAATATCAGGATCGCGGGTTCGAATCCCCGTCGCACCAAACATGCTCGCCCTTTCATCCGCGGAGGCGTTATAAAGTGAGAGTCAAATCCACTATTCGTTGGTAAAAGAGTAGCCTAAGATTTGGCGGTGGGTGGTAATGACTAGCTGCCTTCCCTCTAGTCTTAGACTGCTAAATTAGGGACGGCTAGCACAGATAGCCCTCGAGTAGCTTTGCACGAAATTCAAAAACAAACAAACGAACGATCTGTCTCCCCTTCTGTTGTATATAAACATGTTTAACTTGTTATCATTGTGAAACGATTACTTGCTACAGATGTTACAAGGAAACTCATTCTTTAATGCAGCGTCAAGTTATTTCACCGATAACTGTAACACAAATTGAGGGATATCATTCAAAATGATTTCCAAATGTCAAATTATTAAATTTGAACTGAATCGGTACAATATTTCAGTTCTACTCACAATTTCTCAAAGTTGACGAGAACAAAGAGTACAATGACAGTGGCACGTAACTTTACAGAATGGTTCACTGGATAGGACAACTGGTCAGAGTATCGCTAAACCACAGAGACGGCTTGACCTTTCACAAAACAACAACAACGAAACATTTCGTAACAGGGATTTAGATTTTAAAGACACATTCCCAAACTGGGGACTTCATGGTCATCATTACCCCCCGGTTACGTATTTATTATGCTCATGAAGTTTTCAAATTTAGTTAGAGGCGAATCTGAAGTTTTGTAAAAAACAAAAGAACCGACCCCGAGGGCACTGTAACAAAGAGACCACGGTTAATGACGTCGTTGATGCCAGAAGAAAGGGGACAAGCGTTAAACAAAATGCACGCTAAGAAATTTCCCGAGATCAGAACCACCTGGTGGCTCGTATCTGTAACTCCAAGTGCTGTAGAATTCGTTGTCTGTGTGTGTATTCGCAAGACAGATTTAAAATATTCTACTTGTCTTGTATTCAGTGGTGAGAAAAACTAGAAGTAATACAACATACGTAGTGAATTCGGTTTTGAACAGCATTTGTTTTAAATGTCTAACATGCTTTGAAGGTAAGCTGTTTGTTGTATATATAACTGGATATAACTGATATAAGTAATGGAGGTACATTTTGGCAGTCCTAGGACCGTATTTTGAGAGATTTGGTGACGTTGTTTTGGAGCACATACTTATGGTTTCTATGGAGTTCATGGAGTACCTGCCAATCATTTAATGATTGTATCCAAGGGTTTCTCACCTCTGTTGCTTGCTATCAGTGAATTTTGTGATACACTCCACAAGGAAGTGTCGTTGGTGTACTGGGAAAAGCAAACCAAGCCTGGGAAAGGTATGCTGTTAACAAACAGTAAGTCAGGTTTGAGAAAGGTATGTTGTTAACAAACAGTAAGGTTTGAGAAAGGTATGCTGTTAACAAACAGTAAGTCAGGTTTGAGAAAGGTATGTTGTTACCAAACAGTAAGTCAGGTTTGAGAAAGGTATGTTGTTACCAAACAGTAAGTCAGGTTTGAGAAAGGTATGCTGTTAAAACAGTAAGGTTTGAGAAAGGTATGTTGTTACCAAACAGTAAGTCAGATTTGAGAAAGGTATGTTGTTAACAAACAGTAAGTCAGGTTTGAGAAAGGTATGTTGTTACCAAACGGTAAGTCAGGTTTGTGAAAGGTATGTTGTTAACAAACAATAAGTAAGATCTGGTAAAGGTATGTTGTTAACAAACAATAAGTAAGATCTGGTAAAGGTATGTTGTTAACAAACAATAAGTAAGATCTGGTAAAGGTATGTTGTTAACAGACAGTAAGTCAAACCTGGGAAGGTATGTTTTTGAGATGTAAAGTAATGGTGACAGAATGACACTTTGCAGTACACTTGCTGTAATATTGAAAGTTTTTGAAAATGTGTTATTTAGTTTTGTTGTTGCTGTTTGGTTGCTTAAAAATTGTTTATTCTGTTGCTGATTTTTATGGAATACAAACCGTATCTAATTCCAAAGAAAATTAAAAGCCTTATTCGCATTTAGAAATACTGCTGTTGTTAAACGATTTATAAATTGGTTCTGTATGTCTCCTGAAGTACAGGTATAGTTCTATTTATACATTGGTTCTGTATGTCTCCTGAAGTGCAGATGTAGTTCTACAAAGTGTTTCCAGATAGCGCGTTGCTAGGCTGCCATGACGTCATGAACGTGAATTTGATCTACATGGATATTATTTGTACAGTCGCTATAAAACAATAATTCATTGGTCAATAAGTTTCCTGACCATTTATATTTAAATCGCTCTATGAGGATGTTTATTTAAATATCAAACTTATTGACGTGGTTAAGGCACTCGACTTGTAATCTGAAAGTCGCGAGTTCGAATCCAATGCTCGCTCTTTTATCTGCGGGGGCGTAATAATGTAACGGTCAATTTCACTATTAGTTGGTAAAAGAGTAGCCCAAGAGCTAGCGGTGGGTGGTACTGACTTGCTGACCTCCCTCTCATCTTACACTGCCATATTATGGATGGCCAGCGCAAATGGCCCCCGAGGAGCTTTGTGTGAAATAAAAAACAAATAAATTAGCCCATTAATTAGTCCACACAGATATAGTTTTTCTGATCATTAGATACTTGACTGCTCAAATTACTCCACTGTTGCTCGCAGTGTCTTGTCCCGAACATGGTCTTTGCCTTTTGGCAAATTGAGATTTGTTGACACCTCTCCATATTTATAACATGCTCTGGTCACCACTGGAACTGCTGGTCCGTTTGCTATTTCAAGCAGACCATCAATGGTGCACTGGTTAATCATGAAGGTAACGTTTCCTTCCTGTAGGACATCTTATTAATTATCTATTATTTGTTTCTTGGAGTAGTAGTCATGGTTAATGTCAATCTTATTTATTGACATTATCACCCTTGTAATCATCTCCAGCTGGTTTATGTTGAGATTTCTACTGTTTCTTGTTGGTAGTGGTACTCCAATGTGTCCCATTTTATAACAAATATAACATCTCCCATTTTTACCTTTGTGGTCAGCGACACCTAGTTTTGACTTCAGATATTCTTGTACTTGACAGTAATATTCCTTCTATGGGCTACATGTTCTGCCAGCTTCATTATCACCTCCATGTCTTTTGGTGTGCTCTCTTATTTAGAAATAATGACGTGACTGCTGTGCACGTGATTATGAATTGTTCATTCATTGGTAGATCTGCTAGTTCATCACATGTAAGTCCATCTGGTAAACTGACTGAAATAAAGAATATTCAGTGTCAATATTAGACTTCCAATGGAAACATCTTTCTTAAGTTCATATCATTTCAGTAAACTCACTTTTAATTCACCACACTCCATGGCATCTTACGACATTATGCCTGCATATCGCTGTAGGCCTCATCTTACGACATTATGCCTGCATATCGCTGTAGGCCTTATCTTACGACATTATGCCTGCATATCGCTGTAGGCCTCATCTTACGACATTATGCCTGCATATCGCTGTAGGCCTCATCTTACGACATTATGCCTGCATATCGCTGTAGGCCTCATCTTACGACATTATGCCTGCATATCGCTGTAGGCCTCATCTTACGACATTATGCCTGCATATCGCTGTAGGCCTCATCTTACGACATTATGCCTGCATATCGCTGTAGGCCTCATCTTACGACATTACATTATGCCTGCATATCGCTGTAGGCCTCATCTTACGACATTATGCCTGCATATCGCTGTAGGCCTCATCTTACGACATTATGCCTGCATATCGCTGTAGGCCTCATCTTACGACATTATGCCTGCATATCGCTGTAGGCCTCATCTTACGACATTATGCCTGCATATCGCTGTAGGCCTTATCTTACGACGTTATGCCTGCATATCGCTGTAGGCCTTATCTTACGACGTTATGCCTGCATCTCGTAAAAACTGGCGACAATCTCAAAGCTCAACGGCTGATATTGGATTTAGGGTTCTGAATATCCTCTTACAGGCTGTCTGGAAGACAGGTGATCCACTGTACACAAACTGAAAACACCAACAAAACAATGGAGAAAGACGAAAACTTCGAAGTAGAACTGAAAACATCTATTTTCCTGAAATACCTCAAAACAGTAGCTTAAACAACTGTTTCAAAGAATTTTCACATAAAACTATCAACATAATTTCACAAAAAAGAAATCTAAGAAATAACCTCACACAAAAAGATATTAACTCTATAAACAACTTAAAACAAGACAACATCAAAATTCTAAATGAAGATAAAGGCAAACAGCTATAGTTATAATGAACACAGATGAATACATTCAAACAATGAACATTTTGTCAGATACAAATAAATTTGAAGTAATAAACACAAATCCAACAAATACACATTAAAACCAATTAAACAAATACTAATACAAATGAAGAAATCAACACATTCTCAGAAAACATGTATTCTTACCCACGAAAGACCGACTCATGCACAACACAACAATACGGCACCCCAAACCTCACAAACCTGATTGTTCATTACGACCCATAATGTCAACCCACAAATCATTTAACTACAACCTCAGTAAATATAGTGTGGGCATTTTATAAACATGTAACATCAGCTGACTCCTTTATCAAATACTTTTAACTTTAAACATATTCTTAAACAACTAAATCATAAAGCCTTAATGGTTAGTTCAGATGTAATCTCCCTCTTTACAGAAGTCCTGACGACTGAAGCCTGCAAGATAACTTTAGAACCTTTATTTCTAAGACCCCAACCCATTCATACACATCCCTAGCAACCAATTAGCAACCCTTATAGAATTCAGTACCACTAAAACTAACTTTATGTTCAATAACTAAAACTATCCACAAATAAATGGTCTAAGTTTGGGGAATCACGTGTTACCAGTTCTATCCAGCATTTTTATTACACAGATTGAATCACAGGTAATCCATTCAGCCTTACACCCACCACTGTACTGGTACTGATGTGTTAATGATACAGTTGGTGAATTCACATCTACAGAACACACTCTTAGTTTTTCAACCACATTAACTGGATACATCTCAACTTTAAGTTCACCTGTGAACAGGAATAAACAAACCAAATAACATTTCTTAACATCAAAATCACTGGAACTGATACACAATTCAAAACAGAAATCCACAGAAAAATCACCCATACTGGATTATACATTCCCTGGGACTTAGGACATGAAACAAAACAAAAACTCGACATATTAAGAAACCAAATAAACACAGCCACAAAATTATGCTCACCCAATAAAACGGTGAAAACAACAAAATAAAAACACACAACATCAACATCGACAAATTTCCTCTAAAAACTGCTGAAAACATTATTCACACATACCTAGATCAACAGCAAACAAACAGTGATAGATAACAAACTTCACACTGCAGCACACCACGCATTCCTGATATCAGCGAAAAATAATCAACATTTGGAGAAAAATTATAACAAAACACATCATTCCAGTAAACACCAAATTTATTAAAAAACCAGGTAGAAAACAAAATACCATACTGTGTAAGAACTACACTGACAAACACCACACCAATATTATTTATAAAATACAATGTGATAACTACTACGACTTCTATATTGGAGAAACAAACAGAAACATGGAAACCAGATTTAAATAACGCAAAAAATAGACCCTCATACTGCAAATCAAATAAATGCAACATAACCGTAGAAAACACCCAGATACCAAGTACGGAAACAAATACAAAGAATCAAAATCAAGGAAGCCGTACATACACAACTCGAACCAATATAAAGAAACACCTTGATACCTCTGCCAATTAATAACCTAACTTATAACTGCAACGCCCTCTATAATCCTGTACCCGTTTACACTCTGGCCCCTGAGACATGTACCCAGCAACGATCAATTGCAAACTCTGTTAACCTGCAGATGACCTAAGAAGATCGAAACGTTGTTCTCTGCTTTATTAGTAAAAGTGTTAATATCCATACCAGCCGTTCTGAGATATATTTTTACTTCAAGTGGATTTCTCGTCATGAAGATATAACGTCAGTAACAGATTTAGTGTTTGGACCGACAGTTAGATACATTTAACTAGCTTGTTATGCTTACCATTACTACAAGTCTCAAAGTAACAATCGATAACTGTGTGAGAAAAATCGAACTTCTATTACAAGTGTTGGAAATTTCGGTTAAAATACATTTCACTCCCCAATGGATTGAAATATAACCAGGGGCGATTTCAATCTTGAGACAACTAAATATCAAAAACATCCCCACAATAATCAAACATTTTCTGTACTTTAGCGACCTGCGTAGAGGGTTAAAACTAAAACTAAGTTTTAATGTATGTTCAGACAAAAGAAATATTTCACATAGTTACATCTAAATTGGCTGGAAATACTTCCACTACAATACAAAAGGTCTGAAAGCACAAGAAACGGGCATATTTTTGACGAAACATATTTCAAAAGCGACCTCCAACACTTCCATGACCCGGGGTACAGTTGTCGACGTTAACTGAAATTATCAGCAAGAAGCAGGGAGCTCGTTTGATAATTGACGCCGAACAACAGAACCAATAGTACATACGAATTAAGACACACACACAAACAAAAAAGAAATAATTGAATCTTATATTCCATGATAAAGAAAAAATAGCATCGATATTACCTGTAATATAATGTTTAAAGCACACAATTTGTGTGTACGAATACAATTGGACGGAAGTTTTTCTACGTCACACGCAGGCGCATACCCACTACCAGATTTAGACAGAAAATAAGATTTCACAACACGATGGCAAGGTGGGGGTTTAGTTGAAACAGTAAATACGTTAACTGTTTAATCTTGTTAATTGCAATGTTGGTGTTGCTGTGTTGTGTTGTTTTGCATATTGGTGTTGCAAGAATTTGCTGTAGCGTAAGTATTGTTTTGTGTGTTGTGAAAACTTGTTACCTCAGTCTATATTTTTAAAAATGAGAACATTTTGTACTCGTAAACCTACAGGCTTTGAAGGTTAATTCTAGTTAAACCATAACATTCAGTTCTCAGTACTAAGTTGTAAAGGGATCGGAAAGGAGAAAATTGTTTATTTCACAATGACAATAGATAGACCAACATGAAAAATATGCTACATAAATGATTTACAAATTAACTGTTATTAGTTGTATGGTTGATTCAGACTTTTCTTAGTGGAATAGTGATAGAATATTAAAACACACAAGTTTGGCATTAAGACAGATTAATATTGGATAATCAGTATTAATTTACACTTAGTGAAGGTATAGCCATTATCTGTGTATCGACGTTTCTTTACATGTATTTGTTTGTGTAAATTATTGTGACGTAATTCTGTGTGCTCACAGATTTTGCTCTTTGACAGTTTTCAAAGTGTTTGTTTAGTTTGTTAAACCACATGTCCGTGCTCGTGACATTTTAATAACTTCCATTCAGTGTGATTATTACGTATTCAATGTCTGAATTATCTACTGTTCATTTTACCTCGCATTGCTGATTTGATTAATAGTTTGTAGTAAATACCAGTTAAGTTGTACAGGGACACTGAAAAAACATCAGATGTTCGTTCTGGGAAATCTAGCTCTTACGAAATATACAAACTGGATGGTGGACAAAAATAAGTTGACTGTTTTTGTGAATATCACGTGAAACTCCTGTCTGTGTGAATTAAACTGATGTCAGTTCACAGACGTATCTTGAGTATACATGTTTTTGTAACACAACAGACTCGTTCATTTTACTGTACGTTTTTCACGTCTTGTATAAATAAGTTTTGTAAATTGAGTATTAGTCAGAATTCCTTCTCAGGGTACATTTAGTTGAGTTAAATGGCTTAATTATTAATGCTGTATGGAACAAAACCCTTTGTATACACAGACATCAGGCTGAAATATAAAAATGGTGTGTTTGATCATACTTTCTTTGTTAATGTAACAATTATAAAATGTTCACGAAACTTAAATGTAAAGTTTCCAGTATGTTCGATGTAAACAGAGTTTAATGCAATAGATGTCCATATCTCAGTAACACTAAACTGTACATCCAACAGACGTCCATACCTTGGTGATTACTGACTAAACTGTACATCCAACAGAGGTCCATACCTTGGTGATTACTGACTAAACTGTACATCCAACAGACGTCCATGCCTTGGTGATTACTGACTAAACTGTACATCCAACAGACGTCCATGCCTTGGTGATTACTGACTAAACTGTACATCCAACAGAGGTCCATACCTTAGTGATTACTGACTTTCAAACCTAAATTTTCATTACCACTTAAACTATAACATATTAGTAACATATCAGAGAAAACTTCTTTGAACATGCACTTTGTAAGGTAATGTGTATAAACATAGATACATGTAAAGAAGTGCAAACATTACGTTGATAGTTATTTTATAAATCCACTGTTTACTCACTTGGAGTATTTGTACAATTACTAAATGACTTGCAACCTAGGTATCGTTGTGTCTGTAATCTACATATGTTGTTTGTTCACCTAGCCAATCTAAGATAAAGCTATTGTCACAAAGCTAATAACATTCAAATTTAATTTAATGTAATCCTTGTAGAAAGATGTAGGAATGTTTGTTTGGTTGTAGTTGAGGAGAAAGCTACACATTTGGTTGTCTGTACTGTTACGTCCACAGGTATATAAATCTGGTTTTTAGCTTTACAAGTCCACAGATGTAATGCTCTGCCATTCGAAAGCACGTAGGAATTTGTTAAAACTACTTTATCAAATCAGTGGATAAACAACTGACTATTTCATATTTTCTGCTACTGAAAATATTAAACATTATTTATGTACTGAGTATACTATAACTATAATTTTATACTCAAGGTAGTATTTTGATAATATAAATAACAAACCTTTTAGTCGTGTTTAAATATTGTGATAATGATACGCTGTTTCATAACATTTTGATTTCACATAAAATATTTGCCCATTGTTTGATTATGAATTTCAGATATTTTTCTCTCTTCCTGTTACTAGTGACATGAAATAAAGTATTTGACATTGTACATATTTCTGAATTTCATTCATAATTTGGTGTCAGCATAAAATGTCTAAATACAATCTTTGAGGCAACAGTTTTTAGTGGATTTGATTCTTTGGCTGCTCACAATGAGGAACAAGTTGATAACAGATGTGTACTTGCACAGTCAGAGGACTCTGTCATTAAGTTCTTGTAGTGGGGAACATCGAAAGAGGGGGATTAGAATCATTTTTTTTTTTTAGTACAGAACCTTGTGTTGAATGTTTAGTTGCTGGTATCACACAACTTTCTCCTTTCATAATCCATAATTTCAAATAGGAAATGTTACTTAAAACGTCAAGTATTATAGATGGAAACAGATGTATGGCCTTTACATGTGGTTTGTTGTAGAAATGAATGTCTTGGAAGAATCTAAGGTTTGAAGGAAAGATGGCAATGGGTGGGCTGGGCAGATCCATGGGATGCTTTACTTGGTGAGGATGATTTGTATGCTTGAGATGAATGCAGGCGAGGTTGTAGGATATCTTGGAAAGCTAGAAAGGTACCCATTGGAAATAGTTTAGCCTAAAGTTGAGAATAAATACAGTGATGGAATAGCTAAGGTGTTGAGGAGATTATGACCTCAGATGTTAAGTAATACTTTTCAAAGATGCATCTTTCAGATTTGAATATTAAATCAAGGATAAACTGAGTTACAACTACCCTAATGTTAGGAACAAAACAGGTGAGTTGTAAAAACTGAAACTTTGTTTAATTTTATAATACTGATAGTAGTAAATATTTTAAACATAAGTTATACAAGAGTGGTCTATTTTGTTTGTAAGAGGACATGGGTGACTTACTACAAGGGAAAAACTGAACCATGTTTAGCCTGAAGCTGTAAATAATGGTAAACCACATGTTCAACCTATTCATTAAAATGATAAGGGAAAAAGTACTAAAGTTTGCTAATGCTGGTATTTAAAGCTGTACCAAAGGTGTTGAAATGGTGTATAAATACCTTGATCACTTGGGTTATCATAAATTGGATTGGTTTATTTAAGTAGATAAAAACCCACTCACCAATGATTTCAGAAAGAAAATGTTTTGTCATGATAGTAAATAGGTGATTAAATGTTTGAGACAGTGTTCCGTTACTGACATGTTTAAAGTGTCTTTACAGATACATTGATTATGAGACAAATATTTAATACAGATCACCTAAGCCTGACATAGAAGAGCTGATACTAAATGTTTACAATGTTAGTTTTGTTTAATCACCAATGATAGATGTAGAGTTGTGTGTTTCTTGTGTTTAATTGTAAAGTTTTAGAAAGCTTATTATAAATCAATTACATATTGTTACTGTCTTAAACTATGTTAAAAATAAAAATTATGACCGTAATCCATTGTCTTTCTTCCTTTGTCTCATTTTCCTTGTACAAATGGATCAGTGATGAATTCTGATATTAAATATTAGTAATGGTTTGTCACACAATAAAATATTTCTAACAAAATATAAATATACAATTTAACATGAAGCAAAACAGCACAAGTTATAAAAGTTGCATCCACGATTTGTTATTTTCAACTTGTATAATGGGGCATATGGGCTATCAATGACCCCTAAAATTCAGATACAGTCCTTTATTTAGTTGACCTGTGGCTACTTGATATGACTGATCATAACTGGGTGTTGTATATAATTTAATAAATAATTAAAATCAATCAGTGGCTTCCACTTAAAAATCACATTTTGCATGTACGTTGTCTTGGTATTCTCTGTTTTGTCTTCAAGAGTTATTAGACAAGAATTTTTACTTTTACCGTGTCATGATGTTACACTGTGTGACATAAGAAAAATTATAATTTGTGTCTGACAAATAATCCTGAAGGTGATGTACAGGACATTTAGAAAACTTGGTGTGATTTTAAACTGGAAACCATTGATGGCTTCAATAGAAACAAATTAAAATAATGTAAATTGATTTTAATGATTTATTAAATGTCATAGTTTTAACCGAAGCTGATTGGGAAGTTGGTTCCATGACATGTCACAGCTTTAACTTTGATCCTTTAGTTGTAGTGTGGAGAACACTAACCATTTAATTATAAGGTTAAGGTCAAAAGGGCTTCGAGTGGTCCATTGTTAAGTGTATGGTGTTATGATGCTAAAATTTGAGGTTTAATTCCCTGTGGTGAAAGAGAAAAGATATTGTGTTACGTACCTGTTTGTTAAAACAAAGTAAAGTGGAAAAACTGTTGTAGTGGAACTTGAGCATACTAGATTTGTGAATTTAAAATGTACTGGAGCTTTGTTCATTCTGTACAAATAATCTGTGTGGGGGAACCAACTAAACTGTAATAGATACAAATTGACAACAAGGAGTCGTACCAGTAAAATTTCCTGATGAACAGAGAATTAAAACTAACATTAAAAGCGTATATTATTTTTCTTCTACTGGGCCTTGCGTTTGTTATAAAACAGGAAGACTAAATTGGAAACTTGCATCAAGCACAAAGGGTACAAAGTTGAAATGAAAGGAAATGCTGTTCCAATGTACTGAAAACCCACTACTTATAAACAGCACTGCAAACAGTACAATTCAAACCTCAAACTTTGCATAAGATGGAAAACAAAAATGGGAGTTTTCCAAATCCTGCTATGAATAGAATTTTACAGATGTGATGAATAAGAAATTCTGGGAATAAATAAGATATACAACCTTGAAGTAAATTTCTTCACTGAATTTGTATCCCACCTTCACTGGGATATATCACTACACAGTGTTTGTGTGTTATATTTGGAATGTGTGCCACTGTTCCTTTTTGTCAATCCAAAATTCTATCTGAATTATGCATACTCCAAGGTTCAAGGTTCGAGTGATGGATAATGTTACTATTGTTGATGAAGCTGACATTTAGTTTCTCAGGATTTAAAATCTGAACGTTTACAGTTTTGAGAAAAACTGTAGAAAACCGTATTATCGAATTTTCCAATCCATCACTTGGTCTAAATTTGACAATTACCAGGATCTTTCAGGTTTATTGTGTACAACAAAATTGCCTGTTTTGTCAACAAGATATATTTTACACAAATATACACTAGGCCCCTTAGTGGCACAGCCACGTGTGTGCGGATTGACACCGCCAGAAACCGGGTTTCGATACCCGTGGTGGGCAGAGCACAGATAGCCCATTGTGTAGCTTTGTGCTTAATTCGAAACAAATAACACTATTTTGGCCAGCCATCGCTTTTCTTCATTTGTGGGGCATGCGCCCCTGCGGCCGCCTTTACTTCGTTTGAATTTCGAACTGCCAATAGAATCTTTCTCAGAATTTCGTAGGAGATTGAATTTTTGTAGGTGGCTTCATCTTGTCGACGTTCCTTAAGCTATCAGTTTCATTGTGATAAGCAGTATGCGAAACAAATGGCCTAAAATATCTTGGGTTGCTTCAACAACAAAAAATAAATTATTGTAACTGTCATATACATAAAAGAGAGCTTATAACAGAGCGAGCCTAGTTTTATTACAGTTTGTATCTACATAGCTCTATTTTGTTATATTTAATTGTATATTTTTTTATATCTGGTAAGTTAATATCCCGAGAAAACCCACTTTCACGGTCAGGGCATCAAACAAATTTCCCTGATCATGCCCGGATGTAGCTGTAAGGAAGGAAAGAAACCGGTTTATACAAACAAAATGTTACAAGTTCACTTGTGGCTACATTAGTGGAAAATTATTACAGAAATGTTCCTGAAATTCTGGGATGTTCACGTAGGTGCAGTTGTAAGAAACTTGGCATGGTTGTCGGTGTCATTCATGAGTTTTCGAAAGAAGTGTAATAATTCTCCGATTCGATTCTAAGAGTGTGGCGTCGAGCCATGCTCCACCGTGAGATGGCTCTGTATGTCTTAGTTTATGGAATAGCTAATCTGGACTCGTTATTTCAAACAAATACGTTAATGACGTCATAATTGTTAGCTCAAAAGCCACAGAAACATTCATTCCTTCATCTAACAAAAACATTTCTTTACAACACTGGACATTGACATCTGACATACTCAAACTCGTGAAAGTTTGTTTGTTTGTTTGTTTTGGAATTTCGCACAAAGCTACTCGAGGGCTATCTGTGCTAGCCGTCCCTAATTTTGCAGTGTAAGACTAGAGGGAAGGCAGCTAGTCATCACCACCCACCGCCAACTCTTGGGCTACTCTTTTTACAAACGAATAGTGGGATTGACCGTCACATTATACACCCCCACGGCTGGGAGGGCGAGCATGTTTAGCGCGACGCGGGCGCGAACCCGCGACCCTCGGATTACGAGTGCACGCCTTAACGCGCTCGGCCATGCCAGGCCTAATGACGTCACAATTGTTAGCTCAAAAGCCACAGAAACATTCATTCCTTCATCTAACAAAAATATTTCTTTACAACACTGGACATTGACATCTGACATACTCAAACTCGTGAAAGACTCGGGCGTGATGAGGTGAGACCAATCGTTAAAACCACAAGTAAATAGAACACGCGCACGATTCGACGTATTTAAATATTTTAAGGAGAGAAAATTGGACGAAATTCTATCGTACGTTAGACAATAGTAATGACCAACCCAGCGAATTCTGGAAGGAAATTTAAATTGTTCGCAGGAAAAAAAATAAACTGTTTAAAATACAAGACAGGACAACACAAGCTGGCGTTTAGCAAGTGAACTAAACGCATAAGGTAGGACAACATAAGCTGACGTCGACAAAGTGAACTTGCTTGCTCACTATTAAACTACTGCCTTCTTTGTTAACTGCCATCATTTTTAATCAATCCTTACAACAGAATAATGACAACCATGTTTTATCTACGTTTGATCCATGCAGCCCACAATTTCCAACTAATATTACCAACGGTTCAACTTTAACGTACATAAACTTCTTCGGTAGGCATTAAAATGGGAGAAGTGAGTATAAACCTCGCAACCATAAGAGGTTTCTCTTCGAGAAAATTCTCTCTCAGCTACTCAGCTCTGAATCCACCTGGAATGTTCTGGAAAAATGGATAAACTTGAAAATTTCATTACCCAGGTCACAAAAGCAAAGTTTGAAGAGAAAAATAGGGCTTTTCCATTTATTTTAGGCATAAGCAATCGGGAAATAACACTGTCTGTCTAGGAACAAGAAAAAGTAAAAAATTTTGTAATATAGAGTAATTAATACCCTTGGTGGACAGAGCACAGATAGTCCATCGTGAACCTGACGATGACCGAAGAAGGTCGAAACGTTGTTCGCTCTTCTATGTAAAATATTTTCTCAACCCAAACGAGCCGTTTTTCCATATAAAATTCTCAACAAGTGGGTTTCTCGACATCACTGATTGAGATAGTCCGTTGTGTAGCTGTATGCTTCATAACAAACAAATGTTTGAAGAAAAAGTAGGATTCACAACTATCCC
Organism: Carcinoscorpius rotundicauda; assembly: GCA_011833715.1. NCBI lineage: Eukaryota > Metazoa > Arthropoda > Merostomata > Xiphosura > Limulidae > Carcinoscorpius > Carcinoscorpius rotundicauda. The sequence goes on along the minus strand of CM022392.1, from coordinate 171,735,840 downwards.
TAAAATTACTTCGGGTAACTCCAACCCTGACAAATTTAGACCCACAAGTTTATTGAGCTGCATAGACAAATTAATGAAAATAATTATTTCAAGAAGGTAACTTCTGTCAAAACAATATCTTGTTAGAAAACTCTTCACGTAAAGGACGACAATCCAGACTCGCAGAACCCATGTACAAATCACGTGATAACAATCAGGTCACAGTTTAAGTATTCTTAAATGTTAAAGTTTTCGACTCTATATTTCACATTACACATCAACTACACTCCTTGAATGTTAATAACCAGATTGTTTCCGACTTTTTAACCAATCAAAATTCGACAGTTAAAATAAACCACACTTTATCAAAGATATTTAATTTCAACACAGGAGTATTTCAAAGGTTCGATCTGTCACCCCTACTTTATATCTTATTTGTAAACAATATACTCTTCCCAGACCTGACAAACAAGAACAACCCACTAATAGTAAGTAACACACAAAAGTCACTAAATGTTATCTTTAATTGGTGTAATGACTGGAGAGTCCTCAGTTGGTATCGCATTGAGACACTGGTTAAAAAAGCATTACAGAAACCTTGAGAAAAGTAAATCATGAACCAGGTGAGGAAAAAGGAAGCTACGCCCCCATGCGAGAGTTTTAGTAATAACATTTGACACACGACTTTCCCGGAGCACAACATATTAAAAAGACAAATCAACCAGCAACAGAAGTTACCACCTAAAACTAATAAAAGGAAACTACGAAAGATGAAGGTCTAATACCATATTTAAAATTTATGAAGCGATGCTAAAACACTCCAACAAAGCAGTTCCAACACCAGACTACCAAACTTTACCACTGTCAACTAACTGCATGCACAAAGCTTGCGTCATCCCATTACTCAGACAGACTAATAACATTAGCTCACAATTTCCTACCAAGCATCAGACACAAGAAGCTTTAACTGCCAAACTTAGCATTCCACATAAAACAATGTTTCCATTTGATAAACACACAGCCTCCAAAACACCTTGAAAAAATCTGACAAACAACTTATTTAATATACTAATAATTACTCGTGGTTTTATTTCGGCCCTGGGCACAGGACGGGTCGATTGTTGTTTTGAATTAAGCACAAAGCTACACAATGGGCTATCTGTGCTCTGCCCACCACAGGTATCGAAACCCGCATTTTAGCGTGTAAGTCCGCAGACATGCCGCTGAGCCACTGGGGGGCCAGGATTGGTCGAACATACGACAGTTGTCTTGGGATAGTGGGTTTTCTCCAATCGTTCTCTTTTTCCCTCCACAGCAAATTTCTATTTATGGATCTATCAATACCAGCCATGCTGTGAACATGATCAGGGAATTTTTTTGTTGGATGATTTATGTCATGTCTTTCACAATGTTTCTTCTCTTCATCTTCATTGTGACGTCATCGGACTTCATCATCTTCCCTCTGCCTTGGAACCCACCGGTTTTTTGTTGTTACACTAACTCATTCAAAACACCAATGGTTTGAAGTGAAGCCAACCCCACAGTTAAATCTAAACAATTCACGAATGCAACAATTGAAAATATACTGTGAAGTGGAGATATTCAATATCCTTGACTACCCCAGTTGAAGGAAATCAATTCCATTTAAAAATTAAAATCCTGCCCCGAATATTTGTTGTTCTTGATTTGGGGTGTCTAGGTGGATTTAGGATGGATGTTTGTTTGGGTGGAGGAGTCGTAACCTGTGGGATGGGTTGAGGTGTATTAGTATCTGGTGGAGCTGTGATCAGTGTTGAATGTGGGTGTGAGGCATGCTTGTTGGTCTTGCTAAATTGTGTGGATGTCCTGCGGCGGGAGCGTTCGGTTCTAAGGTGGAAGAAATGAAAGAAATAAGATATAATTAGTTGCTGATTTAGATATGGTTACAACCATGATGAACTTGGTAGTGAGATTTGTAACTGTAAACTGTATCCAATGTATGGCGTGAAGTTTGGATCCAATGGCTTCTTCAAGAGATATCCGGATATCATCTGGAGAATTAGACGGGGTGTAAATGAGCTTTTAGTGGTAGAACATGTGACGAAAATATCAGCACTCCAGGGTTTACAGTCCGGGTTGAGGGATGGATAAAAAAAAATCCCTCTCATCGAAGGATCCTGGCTTTAGTTTGGTCAATGGTTATCCCAGGTTCATATTTGTCGATGAAAACTAATTTTGTCGTGGGGAGAAGTTAACGGGTAATTTATTGAATATTACTGGTGGAACTGAGGTCAAACTGGTCAGCTGGGGAAACATCACATCAGAAGAAAAAAATGTACCAGCTCGGATGCTCAGATAGGCTAAAAGTAGCAGGTGCCCGGCATGCCCAAGCGTGTTAAGGCGTGCGACTCGTAATCTGAGGGTCGCGGGTTCGCATCCCCGTCGCGCCAAACATGCTCGCCCTTTCAGCCGTGAGGGCGCTATAATGTTAGGTCATTCTCACTATTCGTTGGTAAAAGAGTAGCCCAAGAGTTGGCGGTGGGTGGTGATAACTAGCTGCCTTCCTTCTAGTCTTACACTGCTAAATTAGGGACGGCTAGCATAGATAGCCTTCGAGTAGCTTTGTGCGAAATTAAAAAAAAACAACAAACCAACAAAAGTGACCGAAAAAGACAATTTTGAGGTAGGGACTCATATCCCAAAATATCTATTAGCAGATAAGAGAGTTGGAGAGACCTGACCATACTGTCAAAGCTCGATACAAGAAGAAATAATAGTTTATAAATGTGCTAAATTTAATGTTTTTAGGTCTAATACAATACATGTAATGCATTATTGATGTAGTAAGGGTAATGATTTTTGTTATTCATACTGTGTGTGTGTGTGTGTGTGTATGTACGTGCATCACTTTTTGTCATAAATTATCTTGTAAATCCGATTTACGTATTTCCGCTTACTTCGATCAAGAATGGTGACGTCAGATACATAATTAACATTCTTCTCCACCCGCGAGAAAAGGACATGACGCGCCATCTCTTGTTTATTGACGAAAATATTTGTGATGTTTTTTAGTGTTAAGGTTTTGATCTTAATATTTCCTTCTAGATTAGAACTAAATGAATTCGGCATGTGACAGCGGAGATGTGCGTGTTTTGTGGACCAGTTAAAGTCTGGTTTAGATCACTGTAGCTTGACAAGTTCGGTAAAATCAAATAAACATTTAGTTTAGATGTAAAATAGTGAGGTCGCATCGCCATTGTCAATTGAACTAACTGTGATTGGAAGTCCAACACACATTAATGGCGACCAGTCGCATGACGAAAATCACACGACATCCACTCTGGTGTTATTTATATCTATGATAGTTTATTGATATGTTGGTTGGCCTCATCTGGTAGTGACCATCCTCTTTCAAGTCTGTTATCTGTCGTAAAACTGTTAGTTGTCAACAAAATCACACTTTGTTGAAACATTCTTGTGATTTGTAATCGACTGTCATTTCGTACCGACAGATAATGAAGTTATGTACCTCAACCTGCATGTGACAAATCGCTGCTTCTTTATTTATATTATATATTAGGAACAAAAAAGAGAAATTCAAGGTATAATTGAACACGTGGTTTATTTGTATTAATAAATAAACTCCGACCAGAACTGAATCCAACCTCTCTTCAAAGATTTTAAATTTTCGCCTATAATATTACAATTATAAAATAATAGAAACATTTTTTCGTTTCGCCTAAAGTAAAGACGAGCAAGTTTTTTCACCCGAAATCTATTGTGCTAAACAATAACTTTTTATTTTTAATGGGTATCCCTTTTTCAGTTTGGTGGAATGAAAGCTTGTACCTGTTCATTCAAGATGTTATTAAAATATCCTGCAAGTTTTAAGTAGTTTTATTGATGACAGAACCAATGAAATGTTAGTGTTCACCATCAAAACATTGTGTTCCTAATATGTAAAGTAATAATAGCTGGCAGAGTTTATCCGAATGTTTTAAATACGATATGTATTTAGATCTGGTGAAATTTGTAGGTTTTGTTTCATACATATTATAGTTGAAAAAAAAGGTTTTTATCTACAAATCTCCTTACTGTAGCTGTTACCAAAGGTATTGTTTTTTATTATACTTTATGTTACTAAAAATATTTGTTAGAATTCGTTTTGTAATGACCGAACTGTAGATGACCTGCGTTTTGTTAAGTACCACCTTATATAAAAATTACCTGAAACCATTTATCTAAATAATTATTAACTTGTTCTAGTTTTCAAAACTTTAATTGGTATACCTTGTGGTATTTGATTTAATAAAAGTAAAATATCATTTAAACAAATCTTATTATTGTAAAAACAGATGTATTATTTTTCTCTCGTTTTTTTTTAAGTACCTCAGTCAGCTTTCTTTCTTTCTTCAACGTTTCTATAAGCTTGAACGCCTGTAAACCGTTGTAAATTATTGTAGGCCTACGTTACCAAACACGTTAACTAGCATAAAACAAATCAAGTACAAAGTAACTCGACAGGAACGATAACTAACACAAATACTTCACGAAAATACACAAACTACTTCAGCTCTATCTTGAAAATCTATATTTAAATAACTAGAATCCTCACATATTTTTAGTCTAATGCTAAAGGTGAAAGAAAATTAATGTAAACTTAGAATTTCTAGATGCTTTCTAGTTTACAAACAACTCGCACACTAAAGTGTAACTTACAAGAATATTTTTAGTTTTTAAATAATAAATATTGTATTACTTTAAACACACACACACACACACACATCTTCAGTTTTTTTTAGAAGTACGCAGATATTGATTTTTTTTTATTAATAATCAGTTGATTATATTGGACGATTCTCTGAATATCCGCCTCTTCTTCACAGTATCCTGTCATTTTTGATAATTAATACGGTTACTACAGTGGGAAGCCAGTAACTCTTTGGATTTAAAATACCAAAATTTGGAGCTCGATTCCCCCTCACTGCACAGATCAGATAGCCTGATGTAGCGTTGATTAAAAAGACACAATTATATCACTTTTTTTTTATTAATTGGTCCTTCTGCTCATAAGGAATATTGTTGTTAGCACGAATTTTGCAAAACCTAATCATAGAATGCCTTGTCTATTCATTACAATATTTTTTTATTTTATTTCGTATTTAAATAGAACAGAATATATAATGGTGATTTAAAAGCCTAAGTGATCTGAAAGTTTTAGGTAAATCATTTCTCACTGTACTAAAATAACATTTCACTTCTCGTGGTATGAACCATATAAATATTTAAATATTAGTCACAATAGCATTCTGTTATTTTTTGCACAATCTAATAATTAAAACTACCGTGTATGAAATATTATTATCCACTTAAAACATAGCTGTATTTTCTATTTTCGATATAGCACGAACCAAAGTGGCAGCTTGTCTGGTCGGATGAATTTACCAATGGAATAAGTTCTGATTGGGAATTTGAAATGGGCAATGGCCTCAATGGTTGGGGTAATAACGAACTGCAATATTATCGTCGTGAAAATGCCCAAGTTGAGGGAGGGAAACTGGTAATTACTGCTAAAAGAGAAGACTATGATGGTTTCAAATACACTTCTGCTAGGCTGAAAACCCAGTTTGATAAATCTTGGAAGTATGGTAAAATTGAAGCCAAAATGGCGATTCCATCATTTCGGGGAGTCTGGGTGATGTTCTGGATGTCAGGAGACAACACTAATTATGTTAGGTGGCCATCTTCTGGTGAAATTGACTTTACTGAACAGAAAAACACTAACAATGAAAAAGTCAGAGGAACTATTCACTGGTCCACTCCTGGCGGTGCTCATGCACATCGTAGCAGAGAAAGTAATACAAATGGGATTGATTATCACATTTATTCTGTAGAGTGGAATTCTTCCATTGTTAAATGGTATATTGATGGAAATCAGTACTTTGAAGTGAAAATTCAGGGAGGAGTAAATGGGAAAAGTGCATTTCGTAACAAAGTTTTTGTTATTTTAAACATGGCGATTGGTGGAAACTGGCCAGGGTTCGATGTTGCTGACGAGGCTTTCCCTGCTAAAATGTACATTGATTATGTCCGTGTATACCAGGATGCCAGTACATCTTCTCTTGTTGGGGATACCTCTTTAGATGGTTACTATTTTCTCCAAAATAGGCACAGTGAATTGTATCTTGATGTCACTGATGCCAGTGACGAAGATGGAGCATTTCTGCAGCAATGGTCTTATAGTGGTAATGAGAACCAACAGTTTGATTTTGAATATCTCGAAAATAAATTTTATAAAATTACTAATAAAAAAAGTGGAAAATCTTTGGATGTTTATAATTTTGGGACTGAGAATGGTGTTAGAATCCAACAATGGTCATATGGAGGGACCCACAATCAGCAGTTTACTGTACAAAGTGTTGGTGATGGTTATTATAAGATTATTGCACGCGACAGTGGAAAGTTAGTGGAAGTAGCAGATTTTAGTAAAGATGCAGGAGGGAAGATACAACAATGGTCTGATAACAACCAATTATCTGGACAGTGGAAACTTATCAAAAGTAAAAGTTATTCTAAATTAATTCAGGCAGAAAGTTATTTTGATTCATCAGGACTACAACTGGAAGATACCTCAGATGTAGGAGGTGGGAAGAATGTTAAATTTGATAAAGAAGGAGCCTGGATGGCTTACAAAGATATTGATTTCCCTAGTTCAGGTACTTATCGAATAGACTACAGAGTGGCAAGTGAACGTGCAGGAGGAAAGCTATCTCTAGATTTGAATGCAGGCTCTGTAGTTCTTGGCATGTTGGATGTTCCTTCAACTGGAGGATTGCAGAAGTGGACAACAATTTCGCATACAGTGAACGTGGATTCAGGTACATATAACTTGGGGATCTATGTTCAACGAGCCAGTTGGAATATCAACTGGATAAAGGTTACGAAAATACCTGAACAGTCCAAACGAAATCAAGGTAGAAGTAATTCTAAATTAATTCAGGCAGAAAGTTATTTTAGTTACTCAGAAGTAGAACTGGAAGATACCTCAGATGTAGGAGGTGGGAAGAATGTTAAATGTGATAAAGAAGGGGCCTGGATGGCTTACAAGGATATTGATTTTCCCAGTTCAGGTAGTTATCGAGTAGACTACAGAGTGGCAAGTGAACGTGCAGGAGGAAAGCTATCTCTAGATTTGAATGCAGGCTCTGTAGTTCTTGGCATGCTGGATGTTCCTTCAACAGGAGGATTGCAGAAGTGGACAACCATTTCGCACACAGTGAACGTGGATTCAGGTACATATAACTTGGGAATTTATGTTCAAAAAGCCAGTTGGAATATCAATTGGATTAGAATTACAAAAGTTTAGGATACAAACCAGTTGTATTATTTTGAAGAAACAACAGCTGTTGATCATGATCTTTGTTTTTTGAGAATTTATCCAACTGTTACAGAATCTATCACCCTTCCAGATGTAGTCATTGCTGATGGTTTAGGACTAATAAATGAGAAGATGATAAGTGCTCATGTGTTTGTTATATCTTTAATTTTTAAAAACAAATTATCAACTATCTTTTCAATTCAGGCATGGTGTTTCTATTTTTAATCTGTATTTCTAATAAATTAACGTCTTTTTAAGAATTGTTTTGTTTACAATAAATAAAGTTTAATTGTGTGGGATAATGTTTTTGTTATTTATTTATTATGGTGGCCTCAAAGGTTCAGAGGTCACCTGAGGACTTTTTACGCAAAAGATCTTCTCTTGATACCTTCAGTTTGGTTGGCTCAGCAAAAACGATTCAACAACAAAAATTGATTATTGCCATTAAAATTAATAATATTATCAATTAATAATGTTTTAAACAGTTTTTATATTAAAGACTATCAGAAGTTCCTACTATATAAGCACTAATAATTTTGTTGGGTCTTAATTGGTTTTGAATCCCTGTTTCTTTGAAGCTTAGCTTGGCTCTGCTAAAACCTCTTGTCATCCAATGTATTATAATATCCTCTGTAGATTATATTTGTTCCAATATTAATCCACCTTAAATAACTGTCCGACCCAGTCTGGATTTTCATTGTTTCTGTAACAGCACTTTAGTCTGGCTTGATCTAGTAGGTTATATAGCAATTTAAGAATTGTGAGCTCTTATTGTATCATCAAGTGTCCTGTATGGCCAGGTGGGTTAAGGCACTCGACTCGTAATTCGAGGGTCGTTGGTTCGAATCCCCGTCACACCAAACATGCTCGTCCTTTCAGCCGTGGTGACATTATAAGATGACGGTCAATTACCCTATTCGTTGGAAAAAGAGTAGTCCAAGAGGTGGCAGTGGGTGGTGATGACTAGCTGTCTACTCTCTCGTCTTACATTGCTACATTAGGGACGGGTAACGCAGATAGCCCTTGTGTGGCTTTGCGCGAAATTCAAAACAAACCAAACCTATCATCAAACAGGCTTGCTTTTGCATCTAGCAGAGCATTTTAATATGATGGTCAGTTCCATTATTCATTTTTAAAGAGAAGTCCAAGAGTTGGTGATGGATAGTATTTCAAATCTTCCAAACACTGGTTTGTTGGCAATTTTTATTCTCTTATGTAAGAAAATTTTTATTTTCTAAGCAAAAGTCGTATTCTTCCCACAGTTGCAGAAGCTAGACCAGGATGAAATTGGAAATAATTCTTTTTATTTTTCGTAGGGAAGGATACTGAAGAAAAGGAAAGAAGTTTACAACTGATCAGATCAGAGAAACAATTGTGGCGTACCTGAAATGGGGAAAAATGACCTATTCTTACATTAAAAATATATGTTTAAAATAACTGGAGAGGCATTTAGTGCATGCTCAAGTCATGCTGCGTTGATCACATTCGGTTCAGGCCGGCATGACCAGGTGGTTAAGGCGCTCAGACTCGCAGTATGAGGGTCACAGGTTCGAATTCCTATCACATCAAACATGCTCGCTCTTTTAGTAGTGGGGGAGTGATAACTTCGGTCAATGCCACTAGGGTTGGTGATGACCAGCTGTCTTCCTTTACACTGTTAAGTTAGGGAAGACTAACACAGATACCCCTCGTGTAGCTTTGCGCGAAATTCAAAACAATCCAAAAAGTAACTGACCTTTAGAGGTCAAGTGCACCTGACCCTCCTGCGTATACACATGTACACTAAAACAACGAGAGAGAGATACCTTTGAAATTGCACAATTTATTTATTTATAACTACCGATAGGTGGCTCTTAATAGAGCAGCAAAATTTAACAAATACATTTCGAGGTAAGGATGGTGCAACTGAATTTCAAAATAACTCATAATATGAACGTCACACACAAATTGATGTTTATATAAATTAGACGAATTATCCGTTGTTTTAACAAACAGCCGTAGGCGGTAATAGTACAACATAACGTTATCACATCAGTTTTGTCTTATAATATGCCAACAGAAACTATGGAAATATACGTGATTTATTCGTCTTGTTCTCTTATTCAGGTGGCTCTATGGTGAGTTGAAGACCTTATAACTTCACAAAGCTGATGTAACCTATACAGTTAAAATAATTTTTGCCCCTTTAAGTTGATGTATCGTATACGGTTAAAATGGTTTTGTTCTTGTAAGAAGGCGTGATCTACTCATTGAAAGATAGTTTTGCTCCTGTAAATTTGAATCTAATATACATATAGTTTTGTTTCTAAGCGATATGGACGGAGCGTTGGCAACTGGCTTTCGTATATATATGTAATCTTTCTTAAATTAACACAAAGAAAAATCGTACAAAGAATATATCATAAAATCTTAAAACTTTTAAAAATAAGAAAAACTTCTAATTCGATGGTCATCACATTTCAGATCTTCCAAATATGCTAATTAGGAAACATTCCTGGATGTTATGAACTTAATTCTCAAATGAAGAATTGTAGAAAACAGTTAATTGGTTTTAATTTCAGTTTTTTATATTTAAGTTCACTATAATTCAATTAAATAAACATAAATTTAGATAAGTGTTTTACCACCACCATCTCGTGTCAACGAAATATTGTATGAATATATTTAATAATTTCTCGAAATACGAGTGTCCTGTACATTTTTGTAGCTTAACGAAAACTTTAATAAATTTTATACTTTCGTTGTTATTAAACTCCGGTGGCTCATTAATACGATTGAATATTTATAACACTAAACAATGTGGTTAATCCATGCAGTGGACATAGTACGAATGCATAACATGGCCAAAATTAGGTGGACATTCCTTCTAATTAGTGAGTTCGGCTATTTCAGCCACACCCGTTGCTAACAGGCGCATAAAATAAAGCGTACAACCATACAATCTCTGTAGACAAACAAGGTCATTGGAATGGGTCGTACTGAAGAGCTCAGTGACTTTCAACGTGACACTGTCATAGGATGTCACATTTCCAACAAGTCAGTTCGTCAAATTTCTGCCCTGCCAGAGCTGCTCTGGTCAACTGTAAGCTGTTATTGTGAATTGAAAATGTCTCGGAGCAACGACAGCTAAGCCACGAAGCGGTAGGCCACATAATCCTATAGAAGGGGACCTCCGAGTGCTCAAGCGCGTAAAAATCGTCTGTCCACCGTTGCAACACTCGCGAGCGAGTTCCAAACTGCTCTTGGAAGTAACGTCAGCACAAGAACTGTTCGTCGGGAGCTTCATGAAATTGATTTCTATGGCCAAGCAACAGCACACAAGCCTAAGATCATGCACGATGCCAAGTGTGAAATGGAGGGGTGTAAAGGAAACTGCCATTGGACTCTGGAGCAATGAAAACGTGTTCTCTGGAGTGATGAATCACGCTTCACTTTCTGGCAGTATGACGGACTTATCTGGGTTTGCTGGACGCCATTCCAGAAGGCTGAGGGTATTTCTTTTAGAACCAAGCATGGGCTGTATGTGTTTCATGAAAATTAATTTTCACATCAGAACTGGTGTCAAGGCTCTCACCACTGATGCTGGAGATGTTGGGTGACACAACCCATCCAAATTACTCACATTCACAGAGCATCATATCTGTTTTATTTCTTGTTTTTCTGCACTTTAAGTAGCCTGAGTTCCCACATTATTGTTATTCAACGAATCTCCTTGTCACACTTCAACACAGCTAATCTATTTTTAACATGTTTCTCCTTCAGAGCATGCTGGATTGGTTGTGTTTCATGTTTATAGAATGTTCATAAACACATAAAAGATATGAACAGCAATACTGTTTCCTGAATTATCTGGCAATGTATGTTTTCTGATATTCACGTTTTATTTATTTTATATCTTATATTGTAAAGTTCGTCTTTTATCTGATCAAATCAATTTATGCCTAGCAACTGTTTGTTTGTTTATGAGTTAAGCACAGTGCTGAACAATGGACTATCTGTGCTCTGGCCATCATAAGTATTGAAACCTGGTTTCTGGCATAACAAGTCCACCGGTGGATGATCAGTAATGTAAGTATGATACATGTACATTTTTAAATAATTGACATATCAGTAAGACAGAACAGTTGGTATTGCTGAGAATAAATAAACAACGATGTTTTCACAGTTTTTTTACAGTTCTTGGTTGTAAATGTTATTACTAATAAACTACCATTAAAAGTTTCACCAAGATAACTATCAGAATGAGAAACTGGCTGTAGTTGGTATTAACTTGTGACAAATTAAAGGGTCAACTGATCCAAAGTAGTCACAGAAATATAATAAATTGTGTACATTGTTATGAACCACATCACAGGATATTTATAGTGAACTCATTATGAAGTGTGTGAAAGGTAGGGAACTATTTATCAACTATTTTGCAGTGAGTTGCTTTTGAATCAAAGTATTAGTGGGAAATGACACAGAACACAGAAGTTATTGTGTAGATAAACAAACTGCAATAATCTGACTGATATGGCCAGTGATGACTTGTGGTTTATAATTTGTTGTGCTGTCATCACTTCTGTTTATACTTTATTTATTTTATAAATTCCTCATGCTGTTGCAGTCTGTGTGAATCAATCATATTCATAGTTCATATTTGTAGAACCAGGTTTCCATCTAAAGTGTATATACAAAAATATATATATAAAAGTATGATTTCGAAAAATGGTAGTAGGACATAAATGATAAATCACCTAAAGATGTAACATTAGCAGTAATGCATAACTGAAATCTGACAAAATTAAAAATAACTAATTGATATAGATAATAAAGAAACTTACAGCTGTATTAGGCCTAATACAACTGACACAAAACTGATGAGATAAATTGTACCCTTTGAATAAAACAAACGTCAAACCAGTTAAACATATCTGATGTTTATTAGATGGAAAGGTGTTTGTCTGGTACTATTCTTATATATATATATATGTGGCATTGAAATGGCAACAGAATATCTGTGATGACATTACAAAATGATAAAATCCCTCAGTGATGTCGAGAAAACCCACTTGTATAGAAATATATATGCAAAAACAGCTAGTTTGGATTGAGCAAATATCTTACATAGAAGAGTGAAAAACATTTCAACCTTCTCAGTCATTGTCAGGTTCACAGTTATGCAAAGATTATTTTTAAGTTTTCGTTTTTTAAAAGATATGTATAATTATTTAATTTAATATAAAACAAACTTTATTGTTACATTTTAGTATTTGAACATATTGCGATTTCTTTCTCATAACAGGGCCTGGCATGGCCAGGCAATTTAAGGAGTTTGACTCATAATCTGAGGGTCATGGGTTTGAATTCCTGTTACACCAAAAAATTCTTGCCCTTTCAGCTGTGGGGCATTATAATGTTATAGTCAATCCACTATTCGTTGGTAAAAAAAGTAGCCTAACAGTTGGCAGTTGGTGGTGATGACTAGCTGCCATCCCTCTAGTCGTACACTGCAAAATTAGGGACAGCTTGCACAGATAGCCCTCATGTAGCTTTGTGCAAAATTGAAAAAGAAACAAAAACAAAAAAGAACCACTGAAAGAATTAAAACCTTCAATTAGCAGAACCGAGGTTTCTCACAACTTGTATCATAGTCATTCTTGGTGATGAGAAACCCACTTGAACCAAGGTGTCTCAAACATTTTACCTTAGGTATAACTTGCATCATAGTCATTCTTGGTGATGAGAAACCCACTTGAAGTTCAAATATATTCTCAAGATGGCTGGTATGGGTATTAAAACTTTAATTAAAATAAAGTACAGAACAACATTTTGACCTTCTTGGGTCATCTTCAGGTTGACAAAGATAGTTTTCAACTGACCATTGTCAGGCCCGTCTTTGGGAATGAGAATGTAAACACATACAGGATTCTAGGGGGCGTTGCACTTAGATGTTAGGTTATTAATTAGTATAGGTATGAAGGTGTTCCTTTATATTGGTTTACTTTGGTTTTAGTTGTTGTATAAGTAAGGCTTCTTTAATTTTGTATTTGTTTATATTTGTTTCCCTACTTAGTGTATAGGTGTTTTCTATGTTGATGTTGTGCGTATATGATTTGCAGTGCTCAAAAAGTTACAAAGGTGTTTTTTTGTGTTTTTTGAATCTGGTTTCCATTTTTCTTCATCTTTCTCCAAAACAGAAGTCATGCCGTACTATTGTTCCTGAGACATGCCCAGCAATGGTCAGTTAGTTGCAAACTCTTTGTGTTAACCTGAAGTGACCTAAAATGGTTGAAACATTGTTCTATAATTTATTTTAATTAAAAGTTTTAATATCCATACCAGCCATCTTGATAATACATTTGTATCATTGTCAGGTTATACTTAGCTTGTACTCGTACTTGTTATTAACTGTATAATTAACCACATGTATTTACAGCACTATATTATATTAAAAGACTCTATAGAAATATAAAATGTTATATTAAATGTAACTAGAAGTTCCATCATAATGACAGAAATAAGTGGTTGAGTCTGGTTTGAATTTGATGGAAACTACATGAGGTCCATCTACTCTAGCCATCTCAAATTTAACAGATAAAGGCTAGAGGGAAGGCAGCTAGTCACCACCACCCACTGCCAACTCTTTTTCTACTCTTTTATCAATGAATAATGTGATTGATTATCACATTATTATGCATTCACAGCTGAAAGGGTACACATATTTGGTGGGACAGAGATTTGAACTTGGGATTCTCACAATAGAGTACCCTAACTACCTGGCCAGTCTGGGCCAAACAAAGGTATTGATACAAAATGTAGAAAATGTGTGCATGTCTTGGATTTACTGTGTTTTCAAGTTTTTCAGAAATTAATTTTCTAATAAAGGTTTTTCACTCAGAATAAGATATGTTTTTCTCCAGACATATGAGGAATATGAACTCTCTCAGGAATTATTATTATACTTAAATGTTTTCATCCATTCATATGCATATGTGACATACCTATTTACTAGTATATGATCAAAATATGTGCCACCATTCTTGTTTATTAGGTATTGTATAGTGTTAGTGTCATAAATTGAAGAAAAACTAGATTGTGTTAAACTTTATATATTTCATTCAAGATACATTAATTTGTGATTACATCCTAACAGACAGACACACAATTTAACTTTTGCTAAGGAACATATTTAATTTACAACAGTAAAGAAAGATATGGGAGAGATGTAATATTAAACAAATGTAGAAATTTTTTCTTATGTTCAAAAATATCATTGTCATATGGTAGTCGACATAAAAAACCATTTAGACTGACATTGTAATCATTGTCATATGGTAGTCGACATAACAAACCATTTAAACTGACATTGTAAGGCATTCTTTTATTGGTATTTTTTATTGCAGAAAGTAAATAACATTGTACAATAAATAACTAAATGAATATATTGGAATGTATTGCACATACATAAAATAATTCTTGTTGTTAAAGCTCTTTATTTCTTATTTAAATTTTAAACTTTAAAAAGATCTTGGTGTAATAAAATAAAATATCAAACTCAGTAAAAAGCTAATATTAACAGTGGGAAGTGTAACATGATTTCTCCCTTCCTGTGTGAGGAATAAAGTATGAAAACAGAAACATCTGATTGGTTTTAAACTTTCCATTCTAAATTTGTAAAACATAACAGTGGTTAAAAATCTACTACAAATATTGTTGGCAAATAAATAAGTAAAATGTGTTATTTTTTTATTTCTTATTAAGTTATTTACATCAACAATATATTTATGCTAGTAAGATTTACTGCGGCTTTTTGACATGTCTTAGTTTGGAGTTTGAGTTGCAGCTTTAACCCTTAAACAGTGGCAATGTTTTATGTAGCAGCATTAGTTGATGATGGCTTCTGTTTAAGAGTTATGTCACATATTAATAAGTACATAGCAATTTTTTTATTGTTAGTATAAACTTGTATTTTGATCAGTTTCATTACAAAGTCAGGTTTATGAAAGTGAAACTCTGGGTAAGTTGTGTGGACAGCATACTTACTTTAAGGATAAGATAAAAGCAGAGAAACATTTGTTTCATCAACTGTGTTTCTGTTGCAAGGAATGTGGGAAAACTTTGAAGTGAGTGGAGATGCAAAGTATTAATTTTGTTTTGTTTTGCTGTAAGAAGTGATAATGAATAAAATAAAATAAATCTAAATGAACTAATTTATTCTAGTTCTTGTGGTGATTTTAGCTACTTCTTTCAGGAGTGACATTTTGAACTTCAATAAGTGTTTGAAATAATGTTTACTGTTTACTGGATGTCAAAGAGAGTTAGACTCCTTGGTGTTTCTTAACAGTTAAAATGTAGAAAAAAGGTCTATTTTCAGAACATTTGTTCTCATTAAAATAACTCGAACTACATATATGTATACACACACACACATATATATATAAATATTGCTTCCAAAATAAAATATATCACGCACAGAAGGAGAATCCCTTCATGTGAATGTCCCCCTCATTTTAACTTGGTGTTGTTCATGCGAGTTCTTTCAGTTGGTCAGTATAGTCATGTTCATAAGAGGTTTAAATAAAATAAGTATAATGACGTGGAACTAAACATCTAAAAGGTGGTAGTTGTGGATCTGTAGTTACATCAAATGTGTTGATATTCATTACTGGCAGAACCCATTTTAGTTGGGGAAAAAATGAAAACAAAGGAATCTCGATCACTAAACTCGACCCCTGAATCCACGTCATTTTTATGATCAGAACTTTCAGTTTTCGGCATGGATGCTTATTCCTCCCACCAGAGTGAGCTTTCTTGGAAGCCACACTTCAGATGTCTGTTTTAACCCAAGGCTATCTTTACTGGTTCATGTACTTTAAAATCTTTATGTATAAAGTTATGTCCTAATCTTTGTACCCAGCAAGTAACCAGTGTGTCTGTGAAAAACAAAACAAGAGTTAAAACCCCCAATGGCAGTTTCTCAAACCTGTTCATCACATGAAGTAAGAGACTGGTATCAGAGAAAAACTTTAACATTGAGTATTTTTTGCATTCAGAAATAGGAACCTCAACCATTATAAATAAATTCTAGTTTCTCTGGTGTGGTTTTGTTGATTAGATATAAATCATTGCAATGTTTATGTGATTGTCTAAGTATTAATGTGTTCTTTTATCGGATTCTTTTGTTGAGCTAGTCTTGTAAACCTATTGCTCATCATTTGTTTTATAGATATGTTTATAATTATAGAGAGTCTCTTAATTTTCTAACGGAGCTCTTTATTCTTGTGTTTTGTGTTTGTTTTAATGTACAACATACTGGTGATACTATTTAACTACATTTTAAGACTATCACAGATCGTGTTTTTGTGTTTGTTTTAGTATTTAACATGCTGATGATACTATTTAACTATATGTTAAAACTATCCCAGATCGTGTGTTTTGTGTTTGTTTTAATGTACAACATGCTGGTGATACTATTTAACTACATGTTAAGACTATCACAGATCGTGTTTTTGTGTTTGTTTTAGTATTTAACATGCTGATGATACTATTTAACTACATGTTAAAACTATCCCAGATCGTGTGTTTTGTGTTTGTTTTAATGTACAACATGCTGGTGATACTATTTAACTACATGTTAAGACTATCACAGATCGTGTGTTTTTGTGTTTGTTTTAATGTACAACATGCTGGTGATACTATTTAACTACATGTTAAAACTATCCCAGATCGTGTGTTTTTGTGTTTGTTTTAATGTACAACATGCTGGTGATACTATTTAACTACATGTTAAAACTATCTCAGATCGTGTGTTTTGTGTTTGTTTTAATGTACAACATGCTGGTGATACTATTTAACTACATGTTAAGACTATCACAGATCGTGTGTTTTTGTGTTTGTTTTAGTATTTAACATGCTGATGATACTATTTAACTACATTTTAAGACTATCACAAATCGCGTGTTTCTGTTTGTTTTAGTATTTAACATGCTGATGATACTATTTAACTACATTTTAAGACTATCACAAATCGTGTGTTTCTGTTTGTTTTAGTATTTAACATGCTGATGATACTATTTAACTACATTTTAAGACTATCACAGATCGTGTGTTTTTGTGTTTGTTTTAGTATTTAACATGATGATACTATTTAACTACATGTTAAAACTATCCCAGATCGTGTGTTTTGTGTTTGTTTTAATGTACAACATGCTGGTGATACTATTTAACTACATTTTAAGACTATCACAGATCGTGTGTTTTTGTGTTTGTTTTAGTATTTAACATGCTGATGATACTATTTAACTACATTTTAAGACTATCACAAATCGTGTGTTTCTGTTTGTTTTAGTATTTAACATGCTGATGATACTATTTAACTACATTTTAAGACTATCACAAATCGTGTGTTTCTGTTTGTTTTAGTATTTAACATGCTGATGATACTATTTAACTACATTTTAAGACTATCACAGATCGTGTGTTTTTGTGTTTGTTTTAGTATTTAACATGCTGATGATACTATTTAACTACATTTTAAGACTATCACAGATCGTGTGTTTTTGTGTTTGTTTTAGTATTTAACATGCTGATGATACTATTTAACTACATTTTAAGACTATCCCAGATCGTGTGTTTTTGTGTTTGTTTTAATGTATAACATGCTGGTGTTACTATTTAACTACATTTTAAAATTATCACAGAACTTTATATATTTAGTTCCTTACGTTTTTATTTAGTAATTTTCAGCCAATAATTATAATTATTTAGAAGCCAGTTTTCCCGTGGTTAAAGATATTGTATTTTCTGATATATGTAGAACAGTTAACACCTAGATAATGTAGTTGTAGGTCTTAAACAGTAATCATAGAACTTTCTGTACGTTAAATCTGATGACAGAAGTTTGTAGTCACGTACTATTTGTCTGTAACTGTCAGTTGTTGTACATTACTCACCCCTTCACTGTTTCTAAGACGTATCCAAGAGCTTAAAATAGATGAGTATTCAATAATTTGTGTGGAACAGACTGTAAATCAGACCAGTGTATTGTAATTTTCTGTATGAAAACATTAAAAAACAAAACACCGATGTCTGTGGTCATACAATTCACTGTCAAATTTATTTTGGTGTTATCGGAGAAAGTGTTTCGGACATAATCACCAAAACGGACATTTAATCTCTGGTATATTTTAGGTTAACTGTGGTTATGAAGTTACAGAAAAAAAAATTGTTTCCATAATTTTGATGACATTAATAAAGCTTTTCTTCTCCAGTTTTCCATTAGACAGTTAATGAAAGGAGATTTGAGTTACAGTTGTGAAAGTAGAAGTCCTGAATGTCGATACTTTGACAAGTGTTCTTACTATTATCCTAGTTCATCTGTAACAGTCACATGGCCTCCATCTAACTGATGATGTACAGATGACAGGCTTTCACTGTCTGCAGATGAGTGGATGATGAACTGGAGATGTTTCATGTTTTTATAACTAATCCAGCTTAGCCTCATCCGTATACCCTACCAGTTTTATCATATAAAAATGATACTCCAAGTTGCTCGCTATAGATTGGAAAATGCCACATTAGTATCGCTCTATCATTACAGACAGCCTCTGGTAATCATTTGTTTCAAACAATCACTGTGTTAGGTCCATCCTTTCTCTGTGTACTGTAACTAGTTTGGTGTAAAAAGGGTGTGCATAAAGTCAAAGAAATGGTAGACAAAAATTCATGCAAATGTCCCAGAAAATTACTTACAGATTTGGTTTAATGTGATGTTTTATCAATATTTTTTTTTCCTTTAAGTATGTTGATGTTTTCTTTAAGAACAGTAAACTTCTGAACATTTATTATAACCTATATCACTTTGTAAAAACATGAAGAAAGAAGTCTATAGTTAGGTAGGTAAAGTCACAAGTTTTAAAGGTACTGAAATGCATTATAAGGCTGTATTATCTTCTTGAAACTCAAGTATGTTGTACTGAAATTAAGTTCAATGAATGGGAATTGTTAACATTTCAAAAGGTGGAAGACTTTCTGAATGTCATCCTCTACACTTGCATTTCTATGACAGACAGTTGCCGTCTGTACAACTTAACTTCATTATGAACACTCTACCTAAATAATATATTAAATAATATTTTATATTTATTAGAATGTTGTTCCAAATGCCCTGTATTACTCCACACAATTCCAACAAATTATTTGGTTACCTTTTAAACTTACTTCTTTTAACCCCTCAGTGTGGATTCCTTTACGTAGTGAAGAGACCTCACAGGGAAGGTTCTGTTCTTTCAATTTGCCTCCTCTTGGATCTAAACACACTCACGTGTTTGTCGTATGTGGAAATCTGTGAAGGGGAGTAGAGGATCCTTGTGGTTGAGGGGTCCAACCTTAACACACCACTTTGGCCTTGAATTCATGTAGATAGGCGGCCTTGGTGTGCCCCCTTGGGTCAATCGACTGGTCCACTTGGGCTAGGGTCAACCAAGTACCAGTGTTGGATGTTCTCAATAGGCATTGTGGACATTGTATCTGATGCTGGCGTTTGGATATAGTGCTCACGAAACCATGGCGTTGCTGCAGTGCCCTTGTTTGACATTGTAGTGCATCCCATCATAGGGCTCCATGGTGGGGTCAGTGGGCACTGAAATTTTCCTTTTTTATTATGGATACTCGAATTAAAAATCGTAATAAAATAGTGAAAAAACAGCATATAGGTAAACAACCACGTCTTGAAGATTCTGAGCAGCTATCGTCACCATCTGTACCACCTGTTGTACCTCATTTTCTTATATTGCATTTACTTTCAGACAAACCTTTAGGGCAGATATCTCCCTTCTCTATTCAGAAGGAACTAGAGGGACTTGCTGGTTCTCCAAAGTCAGTAAAAAAGTTTCGATCTGGTGACATATTGTTTGAAACATTTACATCTCAACACTGTGAACTCCTCTTGAATTCAAAGGCAATTGGGGATATACCTATTGTGGTAACACCTCATGATACTTTGAATTCATCACGAGGAGTTATTGTTGAGAGGATATGAAGAACATCTCAGAGTCAGAGATTCTTGCTGGTTTCTCAACCCAAGGAGTTTCTGCAGTGAGGCATATATCCACTTGCAAAGATGGAATTATGATGCTGACCAGTGTCCTAATTCTCACATTTACGTCACCACGTTCGCCTGCCACCATCAAGGCAGGTTATCTTAAATGCAGACTGTGGCCATACATTCCAAACCCTCTCCAATGTTTCCATTGCCAGCGGTTTGGTCACTCGAGGATGTCATGTCGTGGTTCCTTGACGTGTGCTCATTGCGGTGCATGAATTGCATTGGCTCTCATCCAGTGATGTCGAAAAACCCCACTTGTAGAGAAAAATATACATGTAAAAATGGCTCGTTTGGGTTGAGAAAATATTTTAAGTAGCTCTCATCCATCCTAGTTTCATTCTTGCCCTAAATGGTTGGAAGAAAACAAGGTGCGCATTTGAAAACGATTCAAACATTACTTATCCTGAGGTTAGAAAGTTGCTGTTCTCCACCGCATCTCGGACGTATGCTGCTAAACTTCATTACACAGCAACTGTGGAAGTGCAGACAGATCTCTCTGTGCTTTCTAAAGGATCGTTCTCCAAACAAATGAAAAGTATTTTGACCTTCATGGTTACGAAAGTTGATGAATCAACTTCAACACCAATCTCTGTACCTTATAAACATTCCACCAAACTCCAAAAACCACATCCTATGGTTCCAGGTACAGGCATTTCCTTGGATCTATCTTTGCCTCTCGCCCCAAGATGCAAAACAATCGTGTTTACATCCTCAGTCTCTGGAATCCCCTTCCAACAGCAAAGACCTGTCCAGTCAACCCAAGGCAGGATCCATGGAGGCTGACAGACCTCCCTCAAATAAGAAAAGTAAGGAAAAAAGACGTGGTCGTAAACAGAAGGTTTATCCACTCAATTTTCCTACACGTAAATAAAAATTACCACCCCGATACAATGGAACTGTCAAGGTTTATGGTCTAATCTGGATGATATCAAAACACCTATTGCTTCCTACAATGCTGTTTATCTCTCTTTACAGGAAACATTTCTGAAATCTTCCGATACAGTCACCCTTTGGCAGTTTTCTTTGTACAGAAATGACAGGCTGTGTGATGGACGAGTACATGGCGGGTTAGCACTGCTGGTTGATCAGCATGTGCCCACCCTGTCTTTGTCACTCAAAACACCCTTGGAGGCTGTAGCCATCCGTGTTTCCTTGGGTCATACCATCACTGTTTGTTCTCTCTACCTGTCACATGGAGAGACATATGATCAATCAGACCTTGATGCTCTCATTGAACAGTTACTGTTTCTTCCTTTCTAATCCTGGGGGATTTTAATGAGCATAATCCCTTCTGGGGAAGTGCTGATCTAATAGTGGAAGGCTAGAGGGAAGGCAGCTAGTCATCATCACCCACCACCAACTCTTGAGCTGCTTTTTACCAACAAATAATGAGGCTGACCTTCACATTATAACACATCCACGGCTGAAAGGGCGAGCATGTTTGGTGCGACGGGGATTCAAACCCGCGAATTACAAGTCGAGTGCCTTAACCACATGACCTTGCCGGGCCCAAATATTTATTTCTTGTTATTCAACTAGAAAGATGTAGGCTTTTTTTTTAAATGTAACTCGTTTTTCATTGAAACTTTCAATAATTGTCATGAATATTCTAGCTAGCTTCGATTTTTCATTTACAAAGATTGGATGAGATTAGAAAAGCAAGATTTCACAGTCAAAGTGCCCAAATATAGAAGGGTTTTTGTTCCTCACTTAGTTTCACCTGGATTGTAGAAAATCTTTTAAAGCAATGTAACCGGTATAATATTTTTATTAAAATACTTACACAGGATCATGCTCATAGTTTCATTACAATACATACATTAAATCATGCTCATAGTTTTATTACAATACATACATAGGATCATGCTCATAGTTTTATTACAATACATACATAGAATCATGCTCATAGTTTTATTACAATACATACATTGGATCATGCTCATAGTTTTATTACAATACATACATAGAATCATGCTCATAGTTTCATTACAATACATACATTAAATCATGCTCATAGTTTTATTACAACACTGACATAGTATCATGCTCATAGTTTTATTACAATACATACATAGGATCATGCTCATAGTTTTATTACAATACATACATAGGATCATGCTCATAGTTTTATTACAATACATACATTGGATCATGCTCATAGTTTTATTACAATACATACATAGAATCATGCTCATAGTTTCATTACAATACATACATTAAATCATGCTCATAGTTTTATTACAACACTGACATAGTATCATGCTCATAGTTTTATTACAATACATACATAGGATCATGCTCATAGTTTTATTACAATACATACATAGTATCATGCTCATAGTTTTATTACAACACTGACATAGTATCATGCTCATAGTTTTATTACAATACATACATAGGATCATGCTCATAGTTTTATTACAATACATACATAGAATCATGCTCATAGTTTTATTACAATACATACATTGGATCATGCTCATAGTTTTATTACAATACATACATAGAATCATGCTCATAGTTTCATTACAATACATACATTAAATCATGCTCATAGTTTTATTACAACACTGACATAGTATCATGCTCATAGTTTTATTACAATACATACATAGGATCATGCTCATAGTTTTATTACAATACATACATAGAATCATGCTCATAGTTTTATTACAATACATACATTGGATCATGCTCATAGTTTTATTACAATACATACATAGAATCATGCTCATAGTTTTATTACAACACTGACATAGTATCATGCTCATAGTTTTATTACAATACATACATAGGATCATGCTCATAGTTTTATTACAATACATACATAGTATCATGCTCATAGTTTTATTACAACACTGACATAGTATCATGCTCATAGTTTTATTACAATACATACATAGGATCATGCTCATAGTTTTATTACAATACATACATTGGATCATGCTCATAGTTTTATTACAATACATACATAGAATCATGCTCATAGTTTTATTACAATACATACATAGAATCATGCTCATAGTTTCATTACAATACATACATTAAATCATGCTCATAGTTTTATTACAACACTGACATAGTATCATGCTCATAGTTTTATTACAATACATATATAGGATCATGCTCATAGTTTTATTACAATACATACATAGAATCATGCTCATAGTTTCATTACAATACATACATTAAATCATGCTCATAGTTTTATTACAATACATACATTGGATCATGCTCATAGTTTTATTACAATACATACATTGGATCATGCTCATAGTTTTATTACAATACATACATAGGATCATGCTCATAGTTTTATTACAATACATACATAGGATCATGCTCATAGTTTTATTACAATACATACATAGGATCATGCTCATAGTTTTATTACAATACATACATAGAATCATGCTCATAGTTTCATTACAATACATACATTAAATCATGCTCATAGTTTTATTACAATACATACATTGGATCATGCTCATAGTTTTATTACAATACATACATTGGATCATGCTCATAGTTTTATTACAATACATACAGAGGATCATGCTCATAGTTTTATTACAATACATACATAGGATCATGCTCATAGTTTTATTACAATACATACATTGGATCATGCTCATAGTTTTATTACAATACTTACATTGGATCATGCTCAGATTTATTACAATACATACACAGGATCATGCTCATAGTTTTATTACAATACATACACAGGATCATGCTCATAGTTTTATTACAACACTTACATAGGATTATGCTCATAGTTTTTTTACAATACTCATATAGGATCATGCTCATATTGAGAATAGTTTATTGTAGTTTTTTATCATTTCTTCCTAACTTTTTGTGATGTATTTTGTAAAACTCGCACTTTGCACTCTTCGTATGGTTCCTGGATCACAGTAATGTTTCTCAGTACCATGTTCCTTTAGGTGGTTTGGACTTTCGCTTGCAATCTGAGGGTTCGGGTTTAAATCTCACTAACACAAAATATGATCACCCTTTTAATCCTAGGGGCATTATACAGTTACGGTGAATTCCACTATTTGTTGGTGAAAGATTAGCTGAAAGGTTGACGGTGGATGGTGATGACTATCTGCCTTCCCTCTAGTCTTACACTGCTAAATTATGGATGGCTAGTGTAGGTAGCCCTTGAGTCGTGTAGCTTTGCGAGAAATTCAAAATAAACTAACATGCTCGCCCTTTCATCCGTGAGGGCGTTGTAATGCGTTAATCTCATTATTTGTTGGTAAAAACGCAGCTCAAGAGATGGCGGTGGGTGGTGGTGACAAGCTTCTTTTCCACATGTCTTACACTGCTAAATTAGGGTTGGCTAACCCAGGTAGCTGTCATGTAGCTTTGAGAGAAATTCAAAACAAACGAAGAAATAAATAATTTTTCTTTGACCCAAGTGACCCAAGTTCTTGTATGAGTGTCCACGTTACAATTGATCACTTTCTTGCGACGTGTACTTGTCTTAAGATTCACCAGTAGTGATAAAGAATTCTGTTTACCGTTTAAAATAAAATTTCACCTTTGGCTTATCGAATGGACAGGCTTAATTTCATATACAGTCACTGCAGCGAGTCGTTTTTGGACTTTCACTGGAGTTAAACTTTGCAATCTAATATTATATGTTGCTCATTTTGGCTGTTAGTTTCCCGATGATGTAATTAAAGGCTAGTTCATATTTTAAACCACGCATTATATCCTGGGAAACCGGAAAAATCTGGGACGTTATTTCTGAAACAACTTGTATGATTAGGGAGGGTAAAGTTCAGCATATGTTCCATTCTCTGTCCTAGTTAATATAACGGGTGAGAAAAACTAGATAATTAAGGTGTTCTTAAGGGACAATTATTTTCTTATGCACGTTATGCCACAGACATCTTACAGTTTCCTTCCATTCATTATATTCGAGGGTGATATCACTGCATGCTATCGTCTGTCTGATCAGTAGACAATATGGCTGTCCTACTTACTTAACAACTACTGGCTATTACTCAATACGCGGGGCAGACTTCTGGGGAGTTATGTGTGTTGAAAATAACTCCGTAACGATAATATGCAGCATAAAGTTCAGGTGCAAATTTTGACATGGGTGACTCAGTTTGACCTTAACCCCCATTGCTGTCTCTTCGAGCAGTAAATAGTTAAATGAATTTCTTTTCCGGACTGTAGTCGTGAAGAATGGTGTTTGTCAGATTAGCGGTAATTAAATACATAACAGTACCTTTCTTTCAGAAGTAAAAGATTCTGGTACGGTGATAACTCTCTAGTGTATTTAGTTAGAAACTGAAAGGTCGAAACGTTGTTCGCTCATCTACGTAAAATATTTTCTCAACCCAAACGAGCCGTTTTTACACATATATTTCTCGACAACACTGATTAGAAACTAAACTGTTTGTAGGTTAGATAAAAGGCTGCTAGTCATCACCATCCACCGCCAGCTCTTGGGCTACTTTTTTACCTATGAATGGTGGGATTGACCGTTACATTATTACGCTCCCACGGCTGAAAGGGCGAGCATATTTGGTTTGACGTGGTTTCGAACTCACGACTCTCAGATTATGAGTCGAGCATCTTAACCACTGGGCCTAAAGCCTATTCGTTATTGATATATAATAAATAAAACTCAGACTAAATACTTTCCAGAAAATAATTTTGAAAAACATCGTTTGAATGATTATTAAAATAATGAAACCCATCCTGTATTTTATAGATTCTCCTGCACGTCTCTTCCTACCGAAATACAATTACAGGTGATGCCACTGGTAGATACTAATATTGATTCAACTGTCAATTTTGTTTCTATATTTATACGTAAAAGTATCATGTATTTCTACCGCGTTGTATTAATATAGAAGATATTTTTAAACTTGTTATTTCTGTAGGTGTGTATGCAGTGTCCACATATTACGTTGCCAAGTAGGTACTTACATTTCTGTGGTTCTATGAGCAGCCCCTTTCCTCCTGTGTTAGAGAGAGCTGTGGTAGATTGAGTTATGCAGTTGTATTTTCTACTGGCAGTCAGTTAATATCTTAGGGTTATGAACTCCCGTACGTTCAATTCACAATGACCATTACGTGTGTAGCGCTAGTCGCTCTGGTTAAGCCTTATATAAACGAATTAAGAAAGTAACATGCGATTTATCCAGTTGGTTACAAGATTTTGACCGAACAAATTTTGAGATATTAAGATAACACTTTGTTATTGTGACGACACATTCTAGTGTACAAAGTGTATGAATAACCAAACATTTAATATTGTTGTAAGTCATATTTGAATATTTTAATTTATATTTTGGTGAGAGGGAGCTGCTAATGATGATGATCGACAAACTTCGTGAAATATGTAGAAACAATGGGACGATGTTAAACATGAGTTAACGGGTATTCAATTAATGTTTCAGTCCAGTCTTTGTAGTTAGAGGTATTGTGATTATTTTGTTACGCGATAAATTATCCGTGGAATTTCGTAATTAGGTTTACTTGTGAGTTAGGAGTAGTACTAGCGATAAGTTTTCTGTTGAAACGTTGTGTTTTTATACAGGTCAGCAACATGTATCAGACTAACCTACAGAAAGTGTTCGAGAAGAAATATAACATTATTGTTACATGGACTTGCCAATATTTTTACCGAATATATCAAAAATAACACTTCAAAGTGTATAAGAACGTTACCAAAAGAATTTGTTTTTGTTTATTTTTAATTTCTCGAAAAGCTACTCGAGGGCAATCTGCGCTAGCCGTCCCTAATTTAGCAGTGTAAGACTAGAGAAAAGGCAGCTAGTCGTCACCATCCACCGCCAACTCTTAGGCTACTCTTTTTACCAATGAGTAGTGATATTGACCGTCACATATAATGCCCCCACTAGTGAAAGGGCGAGCATGTTTGACAAAAGATAGGATTAAACTAGGTAGGACAGAAGCAAAATCATTGTGAGAATTGGTAAGCACAACGTTGGTTCACAGTTTAATTCAGTAGTTCTCAAAATTTTGTTTGAAGTTCCCTAAACCAGGAAGTCTCTAATGTACAAACTCTGCCCTAAAGTGACTCTGTGTCATTTCAGCACTCGACCACTGTGTGTGGTTAGGCCTAACATTACCGGTTTTTTTTCCATAGCATTGTTAAGCATCTTTCCTTCAGTTTGTTTGTGTTCTCTACTTTTTATTTTTATTGTGAATAAGTCCATTACTAAATTAAATGGCCCCCCAGTGGCTCAGCGGTATGTCTGCGGACTGACACGCTAAAATCCGGGTTTCGATACCCGTGGTGGGCAGAGCACAGATAGCCCATTGTGTAGCTTTGTGCTTAATTCTAAACAACAACAACAACTAAATTAAAGTTTTGTACAGCAATCATCACATTTAAAATTTGTTGCACTGAATATAACCAGTTAGGATTGCAATGTAAGGAAGAGGGAATCCTCAATAGTGTCAGCGTTAACTAGATCCCAAATCGATCAAAAGATAGAGCTTTGAGCTAAGAGTTTGTACTTGGAGAACAAACTCGGAATCCTTCAGTAAGCTGCTATGCCGTGGCTAAGAAAAGAATCTGGAGACTCTTAGCTAGAGTTGACGAGTAGCCTGGAGTAAACCAGTCACAAAGACGAGTAGATTTGCCAGATTAGTTATACTGTTTATCTTGTGAGGTCTTTCACTTTTATTTTGGGTATTAAATATGATTTGTATTATTATCATTGGAAGTAAGTTGCTTACCTCCAGGGGTACCGCTGGTAAGGAGCTGATGAATTGTAACAAAATCCGTAAAGAAATTATTTGATTTTCTATTGTAGCGTCTGGTGACGAGCCAACAGGTAAGGTTTCAAAACAAGCACGAGTAGCGGAAAGTAGATGTTTGTAATGGAGTTAACATGTCTTATACATCTGTCGTCGCCACGTAAGTTAACGTGTCTTGTACATCTGTCGTCGCCACGTAAGTTAACGTGTCTTGTACATCTGTCGTCGCCACGTAAGTTAACGTGTCTTGTACATCTGTCGTCGCCACGTAAGTTAACATGTGTTATACATCTGTCGTCGCCACGTAAGTTAACATGTCTTATACATCTGTCGTTGCTACGTAAGTTAACATGTCTTATACATCTGTCGTCGCTACGTAAGTTAACACGTCTTATACATCTGTCATCGCCACGTAAGTTAACATGTCTTATACATCTGTCGTTGCTACGTAAGTTAACATGTCTTATACATCTGTCGTTGCTACGTAAGTTAACATGTCTTATACATCTGTCGTCGCTACGTAAGTTAACACGTCTTATACATCTGTCATCGCCACGTAAATTAACGTGTCTTGTACATCTGTCGTCGCCACGTAAGTTAACGTGTGTTGCACATCTGTCGTCGCCACGTAAGTTAACATGTGTTATACATCTGTCGTCGCCACGTAAATTAACGTGTCTTGTACATCTGTCGTCGCCACGTAAATTAACGTGTCTTGTATACGTGGTTTGTTTATAGATGTGTCTGCGTGTGTGTTCATTGTCCCTCCTCCTCACTACCACATGAATTTAAATTCCTTTATCTTAACTACGCGTGTAATGTCAGTAATTCAAAATAATTGTAATAAAATAAAAGTGGCGCTTATCGGATAAATATACTGGATCTAAGTTATTTTTATGTTACTATGGTTTCACCGGAAATGTTTGTTTTAAAGCAAAGCCACATTTGGTTACCTGCTTTGTTCGTGCGGAGAATCGAACCCCGGATTTTAACGAAATAAGCCTGTAAACTTACCACTTTCCCACCGCACCGAAAATACTGAAGCCTGGCATGGCCAAGCGTGTTAATGCGTTCGACTTGTAATCCGAGGGACGCGGGTTCGAATCCCGGTCCACCAAACATGCTCGCCCTTTCAGCCGTGGGGTGTTATAATGTTACAATCAATCCCACTATTCGTTGGTAAAAGAGTAGCCCAAGAGTTGGCGGTGGGTGGTGGTGATTAGTTGCCTTCCCTTTAGTCTTACACTGCTAAATTAGGGACGGCTAGCACAGATAGCCCTCGAGTAGCTTTGCGCAAACTTCAAAACAAAGTGCCCCCGTTAGTACAGCGGTATATCTCCGGATTTACAATGCTAAAATCAGGGGTTCGATTCCCCTCGGTGGGCTCAGCAGATGGCCCGTTGTGGCTTTGCTATTAGGAAACACACCCAGACTCAAAACAAAGCTTTCCGAAAAAAAACGTCTTATCCGCGAAGTAAAATTACTACAACAGATGGTACATGTTTGTGTGAATCTAGAACAGGAGGAATTGGTTACATACGTTTTAGTATCTTGTTCTTCCAGAAAGTTCTTTGACATGATGAAGATGAGATTTCACTTGACCCTATTACGTCCAGTTAATTACTTGATTTCTCGGAATTTCTAACAAGTGGAAATTCTTTCACTATTATCTCCCTTTCCAAGTAGTTATATTAGTAAATTAATCAAGAAAGTCCTTGGGTCAACAAATTTATTTCACTTTATGTCGTACACAGAAGAATATACGAAATATTTGGTTATTTTTTGTGCGCGGGTGCTGTATATGTAGCCCGTATTAAAACACCACCACTAGAACAGATAGTTTGTGGAACAGGTAACGTGACCTTTCGTGAGGGATAAGAAAGACTGGTTTCTGTATTAATAAACTGGTTCTTTGGATCGGTTACAGTATTCTTGTTTATTTGTTTTGTACTAATTACAACTAAAGCACTTTATTATTCCATTCTTGTTCGCTGTTTGTTGTTTCGGTTATTAATACGAAGCTGTACGTGACGTTAACCGTACTTAATATCAAACTGACAGACAAGACAAAAGATGACCAATCAAAAATACCTACCGTTATTCTAATCTAATTCTGAGATATAGCTGTTACTCTTGCAAGTTACGCAAAATAAAGATATTTAGATTAACAGCCTGGAATTTTAACTACCAGGTAACGCTCGACTCATAAGTATAAATTAAACATGTGATAGTGTAGTCCAATAACCTTCAACGTTCGTTGGGATATGCATATGCAATTACGTTTTGATTTCACAAACGTACGTTTGACTGTTTTTTAACTTTGCACAAAGCTATTCGAGGGCTATCTGTCCTAGCCGTCTCTAATTTAGCAGTGTAAGACTACAGGGAAGGCAGCTAGTCATCACCACCCACCGCCAACTCTTGGGCTCCTCTTTTACCAACGAATATTGGGATTGACCGTCACATTATAACGCCCCTACGGCTGAAAGGACGAGCATGTTTGGCGCGACAGGGATGCAAACCCGCAACCCTCAGATTACGAATCGCACGCCTTAACACGCTTGGCCATGCCAGGCCCACAAACGTACGAGAAGCAAAATGGAAAATACCTGTGAAAATGTCCAAGGTGTTTGTTTTCCTTGTTTTCCTCAGTGGTACAACAGTAAGTCTGCGAGCTGACTTCGCTAGGAACAAGGTTTCGATAGATGTAGTTTTCTGCTTAACAATAAATACTTTATTGTACTTGTGAATATACAATGACTGTTACATGTCATACAAGATTGATTACAAATTGCTTTATACGCGGAGATGATTAGGTCACAGTTACGTTAGATTTGAAACGTTCTCCATCGTCCCTAAAGACACAAATTTCAAATAAATAATTTATTCGATTTAAAGAAAACATTTATTTTATACGTTTTATGTAATTACAATCTTCCGTCCACTCGTCCCGTATAATATTTATCTAACTCTATAATAAACTACGACATATTACTTATAAGTTGTCAGACAAAACAAGTCTAACTCTGCAGTAGGTCACAAGAGGGCTCATTGCTCAGTTATTCGAGGAAACACAACGTAAGATTTTGTGTCACAACAGTTAGAAACAACAGAAAATAAAATAACGATTTATTTAGAAAACAGTGAAAGGAAGTTACACGTTAGAAATAACAAAAATAAAGTTGGGGATAACAGAAAGTTAAAGTTTACACATGACATCAGTTAACGATGGAAACTTAAAGTATAAATTGCATAAGTAGTTAATAAAGTAATTTATTAAATTAGCGAACGGTTGTGTGCCCTAGTTTTCTTTGTTATACCTACCCTTCGAGCTGGTTCAACCAGTTTAGGCGTATTGAATTGTGAGTTTTGTGTGTCTGTTGATTTATAACGTGTGTTTTGGAGCAGCTTGACCTCACACGTCTGGATAATATTGTGGAAGTTGGAGGTGTATGTGTAATTTGTAGAATAAACCTGTGCCTTACAAGAAATATGGAGACACCCGTCGTTTCCAAAGGAGTTGCTGTAGTTAACGAAGAAGCACCAGAAAGTGAGTTTACTCATCACCAAATTAGGGTTAACATTTACCAAAAACAACCAAAAAACTTCAGATATTAGAGAGAATCCCTTGGGCTGTTCTTGTCTGTATGAATAGTTGGAATCTACCTTCATTCTTATACCACACCCATAACTCGAAAGTGCAGAGCGAAGCTTTTCGGTAACTGGTTGCGAACCAGGAACATTCTGACTCACAGTCCTTTTAATTGATTATTTTCTAAGGTATTTCTCAGTCAGAATATAAGTCTTGAAGTGATCTTAAACACTACTTTGTGGTTTGAAATAAGTTTCCGATAACAAAGTATGAAGCTACTGAAATTGTGTGGAGGTTTAAAATCGTATAGATGGCTCAGTGTAGACGTAAAATGCTGTTATTCGAGTGTTTGTGTTTTTCTTAAAGCAAAACCACATCAAGCTATCTTCTGAGTCCACCGAGGGGAACCGAACCCCTGGTTTATGCGTTGTAAATCCGTAGACTTACCGTTATACTAGCGGGGGGGTGCACTATTATTCGAATCTTAAGCCTTTAGTTTGACAAAACGAAGACAGCCCATAGTGGAACTTAGAACATAAAAGTCGCTACAACGTATATTTTCCTGTGTTAAACTATATTTTTTCGTTTTTAAATATTAGAGACTTAAAATACATATTTCAATTCACAATTTATTTCGTTAATGTTGGCTACGAATGTAAATCTGTCTTAAGTATAGTTTTTACCTGTCGAATCTGTCTTTGAAATGGAAGGACGGGTTGATCTTTAACGAGTTTAATACTAAAACGTCGTGATATAATAACAATTAATATTTATTTTCAGTTCATTAATATCGACAGAATGTTCACTATGTCAGACAGTTTGCTAACTTTTGTCAAGTTGTATTTACACTTGTTATAAACAGTTACCCTCTGGAAGTTTTCTGTTTCAAATCAAATGCTTTCGAAAAAAATTTCGTTCAACAATTCTTATTCTTTTCTAAAGTTCAACTGCCCATCAATTGATTACATCTCCCTTACAGACATTCAGTCTCTATAGTCGATGGAACGTTCACTTAAACATCTCGACCAAAGAAGCAATCTTCGCATCCCAAAACAGACATCACACTTTAATTGACCGTTCTGGATCTTTTAACTGCACTTAAAGAAATCATGGTTTTCTCTCACTACGTTGAAACTTACCATCCATTGTTTAGCTTGTGAAAACCCAGGCAGAATGTCAACTTTTTATAGCTTACCAGTGGCACTAACACATTACTAGAGCACACAAGACCGAATTAAGCTAATAGCTGTAGCATATGTTATAATGGGGCCTTAGATAAAAAAAACAACAAAAACTAATATAAAACATAAATTTTAACTTACATAGTAAAATAATTTTATTTTTCATTTGCTATACAGCCAGATAATACCACAAATATGTCTGACATTTTCAGTAATAATATTACATGTAGGTATTAGTATCAAAGTAATAAAACTACAATTTAAAAGTTATATTTTCTAGATTTAGCTTGAACAAATTTGTTGATCATACTGGAAATATCTATTTCACGCAGAAATTCATTCTTATTGGTCATTAGAATGAGATTGTCAATCTGGTTTAACCAGTGAGGCTCCTTAGTTCAGTTTTGAAAGTGAGCGTTCTCCACAGCGGTTGGTAACCATGAGTGACATTTAGATGCGCAAGGCAATTTCTAAATTTGGAAAACAATTTTGTTGATCATACTGGAAATATCTATTTCACGCAGAAGTTCATTCTTATTGGTCATTAGAATGAGATTGTCAATCTGGTTTAACCAGTGAGGCTCCTTAGTTCAGTTTTGAAAGTGAGCGTTTTCCACAGCGGTTGGTAACCATGAGTGACAATTAGATGCGCAAGGCAATTTCTAAATTTGGAAAACAAGACTTCAAAGAATTGTCAATTATCAAACAGTAAAACTAACTCAAGAAGGTTTTGTTTGGTGCCAATATGAGAAGCATGCTTAAAGTGCATAACGAAACGAACAATCCATTTCTATCAACATAGAATTTGGGGATGGTCAACCCATTTTGATAGCTTGAAAGCATTCAGCGCGGGCCCTTGAAAATGCGGGGCTCGTAGCATGTGCTGCTTGTGCTACCAGGATAATCCGGCACTGAGAGTACATTATAAACTGCTTATAGGCATCCCTGTTTAAGCACTTTTCCTTTCAAACACATTATTCTTAAAGGATAGTTTCTACGTTTGATATGTCTAAACTCTGCCAACGTTGGCTCCAGGTTTAGAGCATTACCACATCTATCATATTTTTTCCACGACAAAACTATCCTGATGAGGCTTAACAAATTCTGTTTATCTGCCTTTACTCTAGTGACAAACCACATACCGAAAAAGTTCTTTCAGTCAAAATACTTTGCCTATTAAACATACAATGTTTTGTTTTGAATTTCGCGCAAAGCTATACGATGGCTATCTGCGCTAGTCGTCCACAATTCATCACTGTAAGACATCACCACCAACCGCCAACTCTAGGGCTACTCTTTTACCAACGAATAGTAGGATTGACCGTAACATTATAACGCCCCACGGCTGAAAGGGCGAGTATGTCTGGTGTGATGGAGATTAGAACTCGCGACCCTCAGATTACGAGTCGAACTCCTTAACCCACTTTGCCGTGCTGGTCAAAAAAAAATTAATACAGTCTTTATCGTATATATGGAGTGTGTTAACTGAATGTTGAAAAATACCTCGAATTTTAATCTTTGAATATTAAGTGGATATCAGTCCAGTAAGGTAGTTACAGATAAAGACTACTAGGTGCCCTGGTCAACAGGCGTATAATATTTTTGTGGTAACATGAAGAAGATGGCAATTCTGAAGTATCAACAGGCGTTTGATATTTTTGTGGTAACATGTAGATTGTTGTTGTTTTGAATTAAGCACAAAGCTACACAATGGGCTATCTGTGCTCTGCCCACCACGGGTATCGAAATCCGGATTTTAGCGTGTAAGTCCGCAGACATACCGCTGAGCCACTGGGGTGCTAGTAACATGTAGAAGAGGGCAGTTCTGGAGTATTAAAGTACAAGATTTTGGCAGAAAAGTGAAGGTCATTAGATTTTATTGGTGTTCCAATACTGCTTATGATAAAGTTCTGAAAATAGAATAGAGGTTGTAATTTGTAGAAGTTGGCATTATTTAGTTGTTTGTTAGCTTGAATGTAGAGGTTTTTGTATTAGACAAAAACAGCACCATCTTTGTTGGATGGTTTGATGACAGTATCCTTGGAGGTTTTTCAGGATAGATAGAGTAATTCACTCATTTTTTGAAAAAAATTGACCTTGTACATGTATATTTGTATTTTATATTGTCGATTTTAGCATGAATGCGATTAAAGAAATGTCAAGATTCAATTGTCCCAACAGATTTACAACGCTAAAATCAGGTGTTCGATTGTCCTCGGTGGGCTCAGAAGATAGCCCAATGTGGCTTTGCTATAAAAATACACACACAAACACACAGTTGTCCCTCTGGTGGTAACTAGTTGGATTACGAACTTCGAAGTTCTTGAAAGAGTCGGATGCAATGGTGTTGTTGTAATATTTATTGAATCAACGGGAATTGTTACTAAAGGTACTAGAGTAGAGGTTCCATTTGAATCAATACTAACAGCGTTGTTGGTATTAATTTCATACAAAACTTGTCGGGAGAAATACGCCTCTAAATTATATTGCCCGTAGAAACTTTCTTTGTCAGCTTTTATTGAATATTTAGCCAGTGGGTTGGGAGTAAGTCCAAAATTAAATTATTTAAATAAAACAAGCGTTTAGTCTTAAGTCTAAGATTGAGATATGAACTATCAGATATTATAATGATACTTTTTTATTCCTAGATGAAATTTGAAGTTAAACATAAAGCTATACAATGGGCTGTCTCTAATGTGTCCATCACAGGTATCGAAACCCGATTTTTAGCGCAGACATAACGCTATGCACTAAAAAGCTATTCTTATAATTCCACAATGAACTTATCAGTTTTTTTTAATCTATGAGTGTATAAAATTCTGAAATTTTCTCTGTTGAGATCATGTATATGTTTATGGATAATACTTCGATTCATTAATTCATTGTGTAGACTGTAGTAGATGAACCATGACTTTTAACTTCAAACCCCGTATATTAGGCCGTTACTCTAGGCCTAATAGTAGTACAAATATAATACAGGTCTATCGTTGTGAGAAATACAATAATGAGTGAACATGAAAATATAAGTAATCTTCGTATTAAAGTGATGTTTAAAAAAATTATATTAAAGCAAATTTATACTTTAAAATTCTACTTCCTATAATGCCGGTAAATAATAATAGTACAATTATAATTTAGCTAGGACGAAGCACACTTATCTAGGCTTTGACAGCTCACTTCAAAAACGAGTGTTAAGTAAGTTCTTTACTATAAATAGCATTTTTACAAGTCAGTAACATTTCTCCTTTGGTTTCTTCTCTCTGGAAATTACAAAAAAATATATGTGAACTTTTTTTCGAAATGTTACAGCTTATACCAGAGTTTATTTTGCCATGGCGTTATAAGCCTATGCTGGCAAAATGTGATCAGGACATGCGTAGTATTGTAATATTTTGTTGATTGGTTAGGATTTTCTTAAGCTATAAATCTTATGACATCTCTCAACCAATGATATAACGGATGTATTGATATTTTTGTTTATGAGAAAAAATAATATACGATACTGATAGAGCTAAATAACGATTTAATTTGAAAGAATATAAGCCTGATACTAATATCTTATGAAAAGTATAATTAGATTTAGAATTTTATTTTTAAAACTAACAACACGCGTTTTTTATTCTGTCACACGTTATTTATCTTGATAAAATATTTTAATTATATGGTAGTGATTTTCAACGCTCAGGTTTAAGTTAGGCCTAGCTTTAGGATATTTTTAATTTTAATTTTGCTATCTGCTGCCCCTCACTGGCTCAGCAGCATGTCTACGGACGTATAACGCTAGAAATCGGGTTTCGATACCTGTAGTGGGC
Source organism: Carcinoscorpius rotundicauda (assembly GCA_011833715.1). Lineage (NCBI taxonomy): Eukaryota > Metazoa > Arthropoda > Merostomata > Xiphosura > Limulidae > Carcinoscorpius > Carcinoscorpius rotundicauda. The sequence goes on along the minus strand of CM022392.1, from coordinate 171,699,074 downwards.
AGGGCACAGAGAACCCATTGTGTAGCTTTGTGCTTAACTTTAAAGAACCAACCAAACGATCTGCTTTTTAAAAATTCTTTCGATAATTAAATAGTAATTCTACAATATTTCGTTTTAAGTTTGGAGTAGTTGTTTGTTTGTTTTTTCAAATTTACTAATCTAACTATAAATATGTCCTGAAAACTATAAACGTTCTATTCGGGTTGGAAAATTATATTGCTACTTTGTTCCAAAGTAATATTATGATAAAAGCAAGAAATGTGTTTTTGTTTGTCTGTATAAAAACAAACTTTCTAACTGATACGTTTGTTGCAATAAGCATTATTATGTCAAACAGACATCTGTAAAAGTTGTTCAGTAAATTCCTGTCTCTAACCTTTCTAAATATTGTCATCTGACCAAAGTTCGTCTTTGATAATCAAAATCCTACGAGGGATTCAATTTTTGTTGAAACTCGGAAAGTAAACAATCCTACTCATTGACGTTTTCTCTTCGTGATGTTGAGAAACCCACTTGAAGTAAAAATGTATTCTAAAGATGGCTGGCTGGTTATTAAAAAATAGTGTATTATAAAAAGGAAAACACCTATAGAATGTTTTTTGGATACTTGGGATGAACGTGAGTTATAGGGTGGTGTCATTTTTTCTATATAATTGTCCATTTTAAAGTAAGTACTGAGAGTTTAAGAACTCTTGATACAAAACTCGGACATCTTTCTGACACAGAGGGGCTCTTATATAACTTTCATTGTCATGTGATATTATTTGCCATAAGTAACTGTCTTGACTTGTAGAAGATGTTGACACTAGTATAATATTTGATTTGTAATCTCCATCATTGATTGTAGAATCTTGGTCAGGTTCTTGAAACTTCAATCAACGAACATGATCTTGTTCTACATAATGATGGATCTTGTTCTCGAGTGGAACCAGTAATTGGGTAGTTGAGTCTTTTCAATCATTCTGCTATCACTAGTTTCAAAAGTTCCAGGCATTTCTTGGCTTTTGATAGTGATTTGTGTGTGAAAGTTTGTTTCTAACTCCTCCACCTTGTTCATTTTTTCTTTTTCTTTCACTAGAGGTCATTATATTAAATGGAATATTCTTACACATGAAGGATGATGACATTTCTTTTGTTTTTCTACTTCTGATGGTAGACATGTTGGTTCTGTTCTTGCAGAACTGTGTCAGTGGTCTGTTCTCTTAGCCTTATGCTCTACCTTCCCTTTGATTCACAGAATGGAACATGAAACCATCTTGTGGTTTATATCCTAAGGCTTAATGAAGTATACCAGTATTTATATTAGGCTGCTTTGAAACACTAATGGTCAGTTGAAGACACAAAGAACCAGCAGAGATGGATAAAAACTTTGTTGGAGACATTTTTTTTATCTTGCTTGTTTGAAAGAAGTTTAGGGATTTTCACAATATTTACCCTGTGCAGAAAAATGTAGAGTGAAGGTTGAGTTCTTCTGGACTTGATAACTTTTTTATATTAGCAAATGTTTATTCTTCAAGTAAAGGTCTTTGTTTCATTGTTGAGAGTCAAACCCTCATTTCTACATAGATTCAGCTTTGATAGAAGTTTTTAAATATCATTTCACCCATGTTGATTTCTCTTTTCCTTTGTCCAAATCACATGCTATTGACAGTCATACAACGTGATCAGATATGGATGGCTATGGAACTTCTGAATTTATCTATCATACAAAAATTGGTTATGCCCTCTCTCCTTACTTCTGTCAGCATGACCTAGCTAAGACAGCTTAGCATGTTTTTGTTAAATGTTCTGTTTATATATAAGTTAGTGATTGACCTCTAGTCTTCCCTATTAGATGGTAATTGTTACCATAAGTTATTACAAAGTTTATTTAAGCACTGTTACAGTTTCTTACAGTATTCTCTAATCTTCATTGGTTTGAATTATTTATTTCAGGAACGTTTTTGATCTCAATTAATCTATCATGGTTTAAGATACACCATTAGAATGTTAAGGGTGAACAAGCATGTTGAATAAAAGCATTTAAATATATGTATTTTTGGGATGTATTTTAACTGTCAGTGTCATATAAATGAAGTACCAATTTAATTTCTTAATAGTGTGATTTTTGATGAGGCTGTTGGTGTGTCATTATTCAAACTAAGTTATAGAGAACATAGTTGTATATTTGAAATTATTATTTTACCACAGTTAAATTAATAACAGACCACTTTAAAAGGTTTTAACCCCAAAATTGTGTTAAGTTCTGAAACAAATCAGTTTGTATTTTCCTTTCTTCAAAGTGAAATCTTCATTTTAATAAAATCTTAAAAATCATCTGTTAGCCAATGGGAGGTGGTTTGAAAAAGGAAGTACCCCTAGACACATCATACCAAAGTAAGAGCTTGAAGACAAACTTTCCAAGCTCTTTTGTTTCAGGTCACGAACAGTATTTAGTTTATTGACTGGTGGAAATGATTTATCATTGAAGTGATTGAGTTGTGTTGTCTTTAAAGTGTAAATTACATCTTCACATGTGTAACAGAGTTAATGTGTAATTGATAATTAAAACATAAATATATATCAAATCTAATCAAAATCTTTTTGAGTCCAAATTAACATTATTTAATTCACTATTTGTAATCTGAGTTTATCTGTGACAGTTTCAAAAGAATACACCAAATGTTTTTGTAACAGCTGACACTAACTTCAGTGAAGACTTGGCATCGATGCCAGATTCGAATAATTCAAAATCTCATGATTTCCCAGAGGAAGAGACCCATTTCTCGTCTTCAGCAGATGAATACTCCTTTCATAGTGTAGAGAGTGTTGTTTCACATGAAGAAAGGTAAGAGGTTCTTTAAAATATTTGGTAACTTAAACTTGTTTTCTCATCCTTGTGTTGTTGAAGCAAAGAAACATCATATTACTTCAAGGTAAATAAACATATAATAATGATATAGTATTAATATCAGTTTGATGTTCTATGTAGCCATCTTAACAACAACAGGGTAACAGTGAAGGTATAAGTTAAATAAACATTGTATAACATATAATCTATCTTGCTCTCTGATGGCCAAGAAGTAGATGATACCCACAGCATTGCCAATACCCAAGGTGAAATTTGTCGGGTATCTAGCACTTCTGTTTCTTCCACCTTCTTAGCCATCACGAGTCGGGCAGAGCAATCACCTCTTTGCTTTTGAGCTGATTGTCTTTATGACTATAATTGTCCCTTTACACTGCTCCTTTGTCTGTCTGACAGTACATCTGTAGGACCTGATGATATACACTATGACATGCTATGTCATCTTTCTTCTGCTTTTCTTGCTATTGTTCTGATTGTTTTTAACCGGATTTGGCAGGAGAATGTTTTTCCTGATTCTAGGCACCAGGCTATTGTCCTACCTTTCTTTAAGCCTGGGGAGAATCACAAAATTCTTTTAAACTACTGTCCAATTGCTTTGACGAGCTGTCTATGTAAGACTTTAGAGAGGATGGTTAATGCTCGTCTTGTTTGGTTCCTCGTATCAAACAACCTTCTCTCGCCCACCCAGTGTGGGTCCCAATGACACCATTCCACCACGGACCATCTAATACGACTTGAAACATCATTCAGAGAAGCCTTTCTCAAACGACATCTTGTTTCAATATTCTTCGACATTGAGAAGGCTTACAACACAACTTGGAGGTATGGCATTTTGCGAGATCTCCATATATATGGGTTACGTGACCATTTGCCCATTTTTATTAAAATTTTTTTCATGGACAAGAGATTCCAAGTTCATGTGAGTTTGATACTTTCCCATTCTTTTCTACAGGAACTTGGAATCCCTCAGAGCTGTTTTCTGAATATTACCTTTTCAGTATAAAAATTAATGCCATCACTGAACAACTTACTGTTGCAAATTGGCTGTATGTCGACAACTTTCACATCTCATGTCAGTCATTGAATATGAGGTACACTGAGCAGCAGCTACAGACTGCCCTCAATTATTTAATGAAGTGGATCACAGCAAATGGCTTTAAATTCTCTCTTTCTAAAATCATTTGCATGCACTTTTGCTTCCAACAGGGTATTCCAGAACTCCATATCGGCAAAGTTGTGCTGCCTGTGGTCCCTGAGACAAAGTTCTTTGGGTTTATCTTTGACCATAAGCTGACCTTTATACCACACATCAAGCAGCCACAGGTCTAATGTACAAGAGCACTGAACATCCTTCATGTCCTCTCTTACACCACTTTTGGAGTGGATTGACGTTCTATGCTAAAGATATATCATGCTCTTATTCACTTGAAACTCGACTATGGACTGGGGCTTTCTGCACTTCCCCAGTTCATAGCTTATACATAGAGTCTCATGAACCTTCTTCGCATCTCTGCCATTTGCAACTGTCTTTACTCTATGCTTTGAAACTTTGTTCCTCACCAAAGTATCCCACGTGGAATTGTGTTTTCATTCCTTAGTGAGTCATACTTTTTCAGAACAGATGGTCTATTATTGCTCTTTTGGGCCTTTGTATCCAGTCACATTTGGATGGATTGGATCTGTCCGTGGATAATTTTGCTGTATCCACTGGTCAGCCCATTCCACTATGGCTTCTTACAGCCCCCAATTGTGACCCAGCATCAAGTCATCTGAGAAAAGTAGACACTCCTGATTGGAAATACTGTCTACTATGTGCTAAACATTTTCTGGTCTATCCTTCCATTCCTATTTATACAGATGGTTTGAAATCAGATGACTGTGTGGATTCTGTTGTGGTTTGGTTGTTTCACACAGAATCTCCTCTGAAACTTCTGTGTTCACTGCTGATCTGTATCCCATTTATCTTTCCCAGAATTACATAGAAGCTAAGCAGTACTTCAGCTGCACTGTTTATACTGACTCGCTTTGTTCACTACTGGGCCTGGAATTCCTTCATGTTGGTTCACACTCTGTTCTCACCGATATTCAAAACCAACTGGCCCATTTCTCTCCAACACCTACTTCTATAAAGTTTTTCTGGATATCAGGACATGTTGATATTTGCGAGAACAAGCTTGCCAACATGGCAGCTAAATGTATCTGCTCTGGCACTATCACCACTGTGTCTATTTCATACATGGACTATGGACCTGTATTCAAGGATCGCCTCTGGGTCAGTTGGCAGTCGACTTGGTGTGAGCAACGTGAAAACAAGCTTTTCCAAATAAAACCCTGTATTGGAGTTGAGCCATTTTGCTTCCATAAGGATCGGAAAGAGGAATTTGTTATAATTAGACTACACATTGGTCACAGTTTTTAACTCATTGTTTCCTTTTATCTGGAACTGATGCACCAGTGAGTTTTGACTCTTAACGAGGACACAAGTTTAAACACGTTCTCTTCAGGGTTTGTCCATAACATGAGACAGTGTTATTGGTGATGATAATGCTTTTAGTTTTTCAAAGGCCATTAATCTTTTTAATGTCATTTAAGTTTTTTTAATTTATACATTACACCTTTTCAATATGGCTCTCTTTTAAAAATCACAGTTCATCTTGTATGATTTGAAATTAGAAACTGGCTGTAACATTAAATAACTAGAAACCAAGACTAGAAAGGTCAACTTCGGATGACTAACGCTGCTGTTTGAACTACCCATTGGTCATCCTGGTGAGTTATTATTATAATTTTGCTTCAAGTCTTTTAAAACTTTTTTCTGATTTTCCTTTTTTAAAACTGGCTATAACGTCAAATAACTCAGAACCAGGACAAAAAAGGCCAAATTCAGGTGACTAACGGTGGTTTTTCTACTTACCTGTTAGTCTTCCTGGTGAGTTAAGATAATTACAGTTACATTAAAGAAAGTCCTTTACAACTTGTATTACTGTAGTTTTTCTCTTAACGTTGTAGATTAGATGTAAACATTGGTTTTATTCTATTTATTTGTTGTTTCTTTAACTTTGTTTTGTTTTATCTCAATTTAAAACTTTGTTTTGTTTTATCTTATTTTAAAACTTTGTTTTGTTTTATCTTAATTTAATACTTTTTTTGTTTTATCTTAATTTCCTTTCATAAATTTTACTAAATTTACTTTTAATTTTTTATTTACCAGATGTTTGGTGCAGATAGGCCCAGCTGCTTTGTGTCATAAAACACCAAACCAACCGACTTATAAACTTGTTGGTAGAGAAACTGATACCAAGTTGACTGATTGATAAACTAGTTGTAAAATGTTTGTAGAGAAACTCAAACAATCTACTGACTGATAAAATAGATGTAAAATGTTTGTAGAGAAACTTAGACAGTCTACTGGTTGATAAAATAGATGTAATATGTTGGTACAGAAACTGAAACACAGTTTGTTGGTTGATAAACTAGATGTAAAATGTTAGAACAGAAACTGAGACACAGTATACTGTCTAATAAACTTTATGTAATATGTTGGTACAGAAACTGAGACACATTTTGTTGGTTGATAAACTAGAGGGAAAATGTTGATACAGAAAGTAAAACACAGTTTAGTGGTTGTTAAACCAGATGAACAATGTTGGTACAGAAAGTTTAACACAGTCTAGTGGTTGTTAAACCAGATGAAAAATGTTGGTACAGAAAGTTTAACACAGTCTAGTGGTTGTTAAACCAGATGAACAATGTTGGTACAGAAAGTTTAACACAGTCTAGTGGTTGTTAAACCAGATGAACAATGTTGGTACAGAAAGTTTAACATGATCTAGTGGTTGTTAAACCAGATGAACAATGTTGGTACAGAAAGTTTAACATGATCTAGTGGTTGTTAAACCAGATGAACAATGTTGGTACAGAAAGTTTAACACAGTCTAGTGGTTGTTAAACCAGATGAACAATGTTGGTACAGAAAGTTTAACATGATCTACTTTAAAACTGAGGCTCGTGTTTTGTACAATATACATTTTTCTGAACACAGATGTGTAAAATTTGACATATCTAATTTATATTTCTCCTGAGTTTCCTTCTACAAATGAAGTTTTCAGTATGAAAATGTTTTATAATGTAAAAACTACAGGACAACTGCATAGAAAAACCTTTATTAAAAATGCAAATATCTTGAAAAAGAACTATTTGTTCTAGGGTGATTTAAATTAGAAGAAAGAAAGTCATGTCTGCAGTAGGTGTTAACTTTAATGTAGTGTCTGGTGGAAAGTGTATTTAATACTTCTCTAAGACAAGAAGTTTCATGATATAATAAGTGCATTATGGAATTTTCTTCATAATTTACCCTAAAGTTTTATGTCTCCCAGGAAATAATTGAAGTTAAAAATCTATTGTCTTTCTGCATTTAAAATGATGTGAACAGGTGCACGTGTGTCTTGATGCATTAAACTAGAAACACACTGTAATGGTAGAGCACATATTACAATTTGCCAACCAGCATTATTGCTGGGACTAAAAATTGTTTGGAGGTTGGTTAGTTTTATGGAAGATGGTGATAACGTACTGATCTTCCTATTTGCACATTTCAGTTCAGAGGAGCAGGTAATGTTAAAAAGGAACTAAATACATTTATATTTACAAAAGAATATATGAAATTTTGTAATGTCTACCATGATTTCTGTCTTTCATCAAATTTATCCGATTGTATTTGTTGATATTTTAATGCATAAATGTTTACCTGAGGTTACTGATTAAAAACAAATAATGCAGTGACAATTCAGGAATTTCTTTAACCTTCAGTTACCTGAACATTTCTATTAGGAATCCATCCATTATTTCTGCTGGAGAAGAAGGAAAATTGGATTCTAGGAGTGACAGTACTCCAGAAGTAAGTAAGAAAAGTAGGCAAGAATAGGTAATGTTCTTCATTAAGCTGTTTGTAATACATAAAGATTATCTCATGGGGTTGATATAGCTCAAAACTGTTTGACCTTTTTTGTATAACATGAGCCATAAATTGTTTCATATTTCAAATTGTGTGACCGTTAGGTGTATGAAACTGGAGAGCTAAACCTAATGGCCATGTTAGATTATCTTAAAATCACTTTCATTAAGAAAGAATAACAAAGTTATGTGGATAAAAATTACTTCATTTGACAGTATTTGTTATATTTGGTTGAAAGTATAATTACTTTAAGTAAAATAGCTTTAATTCATGAAGATAATACATATTTAATCAAAATACTGTCCCAAGAATATTAGCTCCACTAAATACATCAAGTGAACATGTGAACAGCAAGGAATGGATTTAGAAAAAGGAAAGTGTATTGTGTAAAAATTGAAATGCTTTGAAAATCTGGGACAGTATATGTATGTACTTAATATGTAGTAATATGTGAATTAGTGTAATTAGTACAATTACACTAGCTTTTTCAGTTCAGTTCTATGTATATCAGAGTTTATTATTCATAATGCAAAAAAAACATTCAGTCCTATTTATTTAGTTACAATTTTAATTTCTAGAGTAACTGATGTATTTATTTATCCAGGCAAAATCTGAGGAAATGACTCATTTGAAGTCTGAGTGGGAAAGTGAGAATATTGGAAAGGACGAAGGTAAGGGTGAGGGTACAAAAGATGACCAGTTGAAACTAAGGGAAACAGAGTCCAAGCGTGCAGTATATGAACGTGCATGTAAGGAAACCAAGAATAACTTGACATCAAAAACTGAGTTAATTGATATAGTGAGTGATGTAAAAACCGTTAGCATCAAGGAGAAGTTTGAGAAAGGGGAACTTGAAAGTGAATTTTATTTGGAAAAACAAGAAAAAACTCGCAGACAAAAGGAAGAAGATCTTAATGTCTTCAGTGAAACAAGTATGTAGATGTAACACACATTTATAAATACCTGGATTCAGTGGTCTTTAAATAATTAGGTTATACACAATTATTAGGGTCAGTTATTTCTAATCTGGTAGGTTATACAAACTCCAAATTTCAGTTTTCTTTAAATCAGAAGATTATACACCCTCCTATATTTATTTCACATGCTAGTCACACACATCAAGGTGTGTGTTCTGATAGAGGACATCCACCTTGTACATTACTGATCTTATCTCACATGCTACACACACATCAAGGTGTTCTGATTGAGGACATTAACCTTGTACATTACTGATCTTATCTCACATGCTAGTCACACATGTCAAGGTGTTCTGATTGAGGACATTAACCTTGTACATTACTGATCTTATCTCACATGCTAGTCACACACGTCAAGGTGTGTGTTCTGATAGAGGACATCAACCTTGTACATTACTGATCTTATCTCACATGCTAGTCACACACGTCAAGGTGTGTGTTCTGATAGAGGACATCAGCCTTGTACATTACTGATCTTATCTCACATGGGACCAACAGAAGCTGTCAATATCTAATATAAGGCAACTGATTCAAGGGCTAATTACTTTCCTCAGGAGCTGGCTGAAGTAATATGTTTTTTAACCTAGCTTCTATAAATATTTAGTTGCTATCTTTATTTAGTGTGTGGTTAGATTATTACTTTCCTTCAGGGCAGAGGCAAAATATTCACCCTGAGGTTTGTAAGAATCTTTACCACAAGAGTTGCAGTACTTGGAGACTATTTCTGTCCACTCCCATTAAGAACAACATCATGGTGTTAGAGGTGTGTGGTAGCTCTTATCAGTGGGAACCCTCCATCTGTTTTGTGTATCACACCTCTTTTTATTACTTTTGTGTAACCAAAGGTTTACCTTTGACCAACAAGTATTGTAACCTATATGTAGCATATTTTCAAATAGTAGTATCAGATGGAACTTTGTCCAGTTTGACCCTTAGTTTAGCTACTTATAGTCATTTATTTATTTTATTGTTACTGTGTGATGTTTCTTGTACATTTTCAGGGTTATGTTGACACATAGTATAATTTTCGTAACGTGAAGAAATTTCAATGGGATCTCAGTATTTGTTACACTAGACTTTTGTTCATCTCATATATTTTTACATTATCCAGGACTTGCATACACTTTTATTATTTTCTGTTTCCAAATTTTAACATGTGTTTGTGTGATTACTCTTTTTGTTTCTTCACCATGTATGACTTCAGCATTCAAATTAGTTGTTAGCAGGACCGTCATGAGCCAGTGGAGGACATTTTTGTTAAAAAAATATCCAATTCGTTTTTTCTTAATTTTAACAAAAAATTCTTTGGACATTTTTACTGGCTGAAAAGAAAGGATTTCCTACATTCTTTAATCTCTAGAGCTGCAAAAAGTGATTTAAATTGGCATGTTTACTGAAATCCATTAGTGGATCATTAACTTAATGGTCAAGAACAAGAAACATGGAATTCTCCAAATGACACACAGAGGTATTCAGGAACTATTTAGAACCACCTTGGTAGATTTTGTGTAGCAAGCCATGTATAATATTATGCCTGTAACTGCTGTCATAGTATTCCTGTCTACTCATCCCACTGCTGACTACAATGATGCTTCAACCTTCTAATCGAATCACAGATGAAATAATTCATACGTCAACTGAAAGTTAAACATCAAACACTGATAGCAGAACGTTGAGAGGTGTTTAATTAATGATGCTGAGAATGTTTCTTTATTGCTATATACTGTGTTTATTTCCAGCAGGTAGACCTTAGTACTAGATAGTATAAAGACTTGAGGATGCTGCGTTTCACTTTAAAAACATATCAGTTAACAAAAGAAATCGTGTTCTAAAGTTGTCTCTAAAACATGGGCTCAAAACCACCTTTTTTAATATTGAACAAATTGAAGTGTTAATACACCCATTAGCTCCTGGGAAATGCCTTAAGATTTTCAGTTATATCACTTCTTAATTAGTATACTTAATAAGTAAGATAACTTACCTATTTTCCTTAGCTGCACTTGTTTCACTGAGAATGATAAAAATATTGTTTTCACGTACATAATATCACAATATCTTGTCTAGATCAGAACTTCTTCAAAATAAGATAGAAAATTCAAACCTTTTCTTTAATAAAGATTGTTTTATTTTGAATCAGTCAGAGCTTGAGAATACTGTTAAACTCTGAAGTACATTGTCAGGAGATCTTCTGTTAAACTCTGAAGTACATTGTCAGGAGATCTTCTGTTAAACTCTGTAGTACATTGTCAGGAGATCTGTTAAACTCTGTAGTACACTGTCAGGAGATCTTCTGTTAAACTCTGAAGTACATTGTCAGGAGATCTTCTGTTAAACTCTGTAGTACATTGTCAGGAGATCTGTTAAACTCTGTAGTACATTGTCAGGAGATCTGTTAAACTCTGTAGTACATTGTCAGGAGATCTTCTGTTAAACTCTGAAGTACATTGTCAGGAGATCTTCTGTTAAACTCTGTAGTACATTGTCAGGAGATCTTCTGTTAAGCTCTGTAGTACATTGTCAGGAGATCTTCTGTTAAACTTTGAAGCACATTGTCAGGAGATCTTCTGTTAAACTCTGAAGCACATTATCAGGAGATCTTCTGTTAAACTCTAAAGTACATTGTCAGGAGATTCTTCTAGTTATTGCAGTTACTTCCCATATCTGTTTTACATAGTAATATTTATTATTAGACAAATATCTGAAATATGAAAACTTTAATTAAACAAAACATAACTGTTGTGTATTAACACTGAAAATGTTTTAGGATAATATTGATTTGATTTGTAGGTACGGCAGCTGGAGCTAGATCATTGTTCAGGCAAATTGATGCAGCAAATTCCAGCTCATCTACACCAGTGAAGTCACCTTCTGATCACAAGCGTACTTGGGAAGTAGCCTCCTCTACTCGCACCAGCAGTGTAGTCGTCAGATGTAGTGATCCAGGCATTAAAGATAAAGTTGAAATTGATCCTGCCCAGCTATCACAAAGATTCCAATTCTTTGAAAACTACAGAGAGGAATCAAAAGAAAGAAAACAATTCCAGTTCATTTCTCCAGATGAAATCATAGAAGATTCACTCGGAAAAGACTCGAATATTGTACGATCATCCGATGCCGTTCATGAAGTTATCGTTACTGACACAACCAAGAAGATGCTTAACAAGTTCAAACAGTTAGAGAGCCAACCTAATGGTAGTGAAGCCCCAGCTGGTCCTAAACCAGTCAGACCTATTACTCCACCACCAGAATCAGATGGGGACAGAGAATGTAAACATTCATCAGAGGCGAGACAACGATCCACTGTTGTTCGCTGCAGTTATAAAAATGAAGATAATCTGGTGTGGGATACTGATAAAGCAAAGAATCTTCGTTCTAAATTTGAGCATTGGCAACCCAGTTTTGAACAAGATAAAACTAAAAATGAAGATGGATTTATACCAGAAACAGATATGGCTAAAAACTTGAGGGCCAAATTTGAAGCTATTCAGGAAGAAAACATAAAGGCAAAAGAGAAACCAAAACTCACAACAAAGAAAGTTGTAGTGAGTAGTTAATTTTCCATGTCGTTGTTTGGTTCAGAATTTATTATTTGTTTTTGACAAATTATATTAAATATATTTGTGAATTTAATATGCTTGTTACTGGTCAAAAATTATTTTTTGTGTTTTTTTTATAGAATATAATTCAGTGGTTTCTGTAAAATATATCTGGGATATCACTGTAAACTAACTTAGCTGAGTGCTTCAAAGAAACTGTGTAAACTTCAGAAGATACAGATCTTTATTTGTTTTAACTTTCAAGATGTTAAAAGATCAATAGAAAATGTGATTCCATCTCATGGGTTAGAAATTTGCTGATTTACAAGGTATTGCTGACATCCATGGGGAGTAATTTTTCACCCCTGCAGTACTCCCATATTTTCTTCTACCCTCTTGGTCACCATGTGATAGATCTAAAGGTCACCACTCTCTTCTGGGGCCAGTAGTCTTTGCTACTATAACAAACCATTTATGCTAGTGAAACTTACAGTTCCTTCACATCAATCTGATATTATATCTGTTGAACCTGGAGATACTCATAAGGATATGCTGCACCATATTTCTCCTGTCACTCTTGTTATTCTGAGAAATTTTAACTGGATTTGGAAGGAGAAGGATTTGTACTCTATAAAGCTATTGTCTCCCCCTTTTCCTAAGCCTAGGAAGGATTCCAAGATTCCTTCTAATTATCAATCTGTTGGTTTGACTACTTGTCTTTGTAGGATTTTTAGAAGAAATGGTTAATATTCACCTTTCTTGAATTATCTTTCTTTTATCCACACAGTGAACCACCATGAACCACCTTATTCAACTTGAAATTTTTGTTAGGGAAGCCTTTTCCAAGAAGTACTATCTTGTTTTGATGGCCTTTTGTTTCAAGAAGGTTTATGATACTATATGGTGATTCAGGCATTTATGAGATCTGCATTTCCATGGACTAAATGGCCATTTACCAATTTGTATCTGTACCTTTTGAAATGACAGATTGTTCCAAAGTTTAGGTGTGTTTGATATTGTCTTGAACCTTCACACAGAAACTTGGAATTTCACAGAAGTGTGTCTTGAGTTTCACATTTTCCAGTATTATGATCAGTGCCATCCCTGATCTCTTACTGTTACAAACAACCTCTGTGTTGATCACTTTAAATCTAATATTTGATGATCAACAGGAAATATATAAAGAAGCTGCTCTAACTTGCTTGTAGAGGTGGACCACAGCAAAGAGTTTCATGTTATCAGCACCTAAAACCTGTGCCATGTATTTTACATCTAATGGCATGTACACCGTGATCTGGAGTTCCACCTGGGTTGTGCTGGCTGGAACAAACTTCTTAGGACTTCTCTTGAGTCACAAGCTAATTTTTACTATACACATTAAATAGCTTCATGTCAAATGTACAAGAGAATTAGATATCTATGTATGTAAAAATGAGTGGTATGGATAGAGAAAGTTCTATATAGAGGAGCAAACAACGTTTTGACCTTCTTCAGTCATCATCAGGTTCACATATCCTTCTTGGAGAGCAGATAGATGTGACAAGCTGAAGGTTTATCATGCCTTTGTTTGATTGAAACTGGACTATGGATCTGAGGTTCAGCCAGGAATTTTGTCTTGCATATGTTGAACCTGTAAATTCATCCTTCAATATGACCTGTACCTACATTACAACCACAAAGGGTCATACAGTAGGGTTTAACACTGTTTCAGTGTACTACCTTTCATTCACACTATTAGACAATTATTTCATTAGTATTGCCCATCTGGAATTTTGACAGTTCCTTTATAAGTTCCTTATTCTATTATTTTAACTTACCATAGGAACAAAATGATCTGAATTTTAATTTCAGGGTTCATGTACTGGAGAATCCTGTGATATCTGCCAGAAACGATTGTATCCAGTGGAGAAGATCGAGTTAGGAGGGCTAATAGTTCATCAGAACTGCTTTCGTTGTGCTCATTGCAACTGTGTGTTAAGGTATGCAAATTCTGTGCTGAATGTGCTCATTGTAACTGTGTGTTAAGATACGTGAATTTGTTGTGCTCATTGTAGCTGTGTGTTAAGGTATGTGAATTGTGCTGAATGTGCTCATTGTAACTGTGTGTTAAGGTACGTGAATTGTGCTGAATGTGCTCATTGTAACTGTGTGTTAAGGTACGTGAATTCTGTGCTGAATATTTCTGTTTGAATTAATTAGCAAGTAACTCTTACTAATTATTAGAAGCTTTATGTAGTCCTAGCTTAAGTTTAATGAAGCTAACTCAAAAACTTCTATTGTCTTAAATTATTTTAGAATGAAAAGAGTTATAAAAGTAATTTTATTATACTATAGTACAAACCACTAATTATTGTATCAATGGGATACATTAAATTAAGCCTTTCTGAAAAATTAATAGTGACTATGTAAACAATGCAGGTTTTTATGACTGCTGTGTCTTTTCTTAGTCTTTACTTTGTAAAGTAAATTCTCCCATGAAAACTGAAAAATAATGAATTTGGAAACTAGTGTTACAAAGACAACTGGACTTGTTTTTAAGACAACTAATCTCGAACTAGCACCTAATATTACCTAAATCAACCCAACGGCTGTGTTAGCTGGTATTCAGTGAAGTCAAACATCAATTCATTGTGTGCAATATCTTCTTACTTAATATAAAATTAAACAGTGAGATAAAATTTGTTTCACTGTTGCTTTTTTATTGTTCTCATAGAAGAATAATTTTCTAAAATAAGTTCATATATTGTTGCTACATTAAATGGTTTTATTAAAGATAACTCTAAAATCTATCTAACCCGTTGATTTTCATCCAAGTTTAAGGCATAAATAATGTGAGGTGTTCATAACATTTTTATAAATGGTCATCATTCTTTCATATGCTTCCTCATTCTAAAGATTAGAAAATTACTCTACAAGTGGAGGAAAGATTTACTGTAATCAACACTTTAAGCTGCTTGCACTGTCCAGAACATCACAAAATACTTCAGCAGAAACTGGACAGGAAGCCATGTCTGACACTGGTCATGAAACCATGTCCGAATCTGGTCGTGAGACCATGTCTGAAATTGGCCAGGAAACTATGTCTGAAGCTAGCCTTGAAACTTTTTCTGAAATTGGTGATGAAACTATGTCTGAAACTGAAAATGTATCTAAGCCAACCAGTACACAAGCACAGAATGAATAGAGTACAGACATTGTAAGAACAGCCAATAATAAAATTCAATAGAGATGTTATAAAAACTTATTGAGGTTTGTTGTTGCTGTTTTAAAGATAAACTATTTCATTGGAAGAAAACACCAGTGAGATGGAAAGTTTGTTATGTTTTAAAACTTGTGGTTTATATAGTTTTTTATGTTTGGTGTCAGAATGTACGACTCAGTGTTATAATCCTTAGCAAATGCTCATGTTGTCTCAATCCGAATATTATGTGATCTGTTGTGATAAACATGTTTGTTCAAATATTGGTTTCCAGTTAATTGAAAAATACCTGATAGAAGTGAGTGTTTCATAACTATGTCTGAAACTGTATTATGTGCAATCTGGAGAAATTATTTGTATCTCATTTTGTAATCCAGGCTTCACTTCCATAATAGTTTCTGTAACTTTGATTAAACTAAACACTTCTTATCCCAAACAGTACATAATGCAGTGAAACAAACATATAAATAACTTAATAAGACTGGTTTTTGTTTCTACAGACTCATTGCTCTGTATTTTAAATATAATAGAACTATCAACACTTTCTTGAAGAGATCTGTATTGTAGTGAAACTAATACACATGGTTTACTAACACTGATTTTTGTTTCTAAAGACTTGGAGCTTTGTATCATTACAGAAAAACACTTACAACACAATTTCATATACAGGTTACTACATCTATCCTTATGTAGCAATACAACTTGATATACAAGTTACTACATCTATCCTTATGTAGCTATACAACTTGATATACAGGTTACTGCATCTAACCTTATGTAGCTATATAACTTGATATACAGGTTACTACATCTATCCTCATGTAACTGTATAACTTGATATACAGGTTACTACATCTATCCTCATGTAGCTATACAACTTGATATTCAGGTTACTACATCTATCCTCATGTAGCTATACAACTTGATATTCAGGTTACTACATCTATCCTCATGTAGCTATACAACTTGATATTCAGGTTACTACATCTATCCTCATGTAGCTATACAACTTGATATTCAGGTTACTACATCTATCCTCATTTAGCTATATAACTTGATATACAGGTTACTACATCTATCCTCATGTAGCAATACAACTTGATATACAGGTTACTACATCTATCCTCATGTAGCTATACAACTTGATATTCAGGTTACTACATCTATCCTCATTTAGCTATATAACTTGATATACAGGTTACTACATCTATCCTCATGTAGCAATACAACTTGATATACAGGTTACTACATCTATCCTCATGTAGCTATACAACTTGATATACAGGTTACTACATCTATCCTCATTTAGCTATATAACTTGATATACAGGTTACTACATCTATCCTCATGTAGCTATACAACTTGATATACAGGTTACTCCATCTATCCTCATGTAACTATACAACTTGATATACAAGTTACTACATCTATCCTCATGTAACTATACAACTTGATATACAAGTTACTACATCTATCCTTATGTAGCTATACAACTTGATATACAGGTTACTACATCTATCCTTATGTAGCTATATAACTTGATATACAGGTTACTACATCTATCCTCATGTAACTATATAATTTGATATACAGGTTACTACATCTATCCTCATGTAACTATATAACTTGATATACAGGTTACTACATCTATCCTCATGTAGCTGTATAACTTGATATACAGGTTACTACATCTATCCCCATGTAAGTATATAACTTGATATACAGGTTACTACATCTATCCCCATGTAAGTATATAACTTGATATACAGGTTACTACATCTATCCTTATGTAGCAATACAACTTGATATACAGGTTACTACATCTATCCTCATGTAGCTGTATAACTTGATATACAGGTTACTACATCTATCCTCATGTAACTGTATAACTTGATATACAAGTTACTACATCTATCCTTATGTAGCTATACAACTTGATATACAGGTTACTACATCTATCCTCATGTAGCTGTATAACTTGATATACAGGTTACTACATCTATCCCCATGTAAGTATATAACTTGATATACAGGTTACTACATCTATCCTTATGTAGCAATACAACTTGATATTCAGGTTACTACATCTATCCTCATGTAACTGTATAACTTGATATACAGGTTACTACATCTATCCTTATGTAGCAATACAACTTGATATACAGGTTACTACATCTATCCTCATGTAGCTGTATAACTTGATATACAGGTTACTACATCTATCCCCATGTAAGTATATAACTTGATATACAGGTTACTACATCTATCCTTATGTAGCAATACAACTTGATATACAGGTTACTACATCTATCCTCATGTAGCTGTATAACTTGATATACAGGTTACTACATCTATCCCCATGTAAGTATATAACTTGATATACAGGTTACTACATCTATCCTTATGTAGCAATACAACTTGATATTCAGGTTACTACATCTATCCTCATGTAACTGTATAACTTGATATACAGGTTACTACATCTATCCTCATGTAGCTGTATAACTTGATATACAGGTTACTACATCTATCCTCATGTAACTATACAACTTGATATACAGGTTACTACACCTTACATTATTATTAGGATACACTACATCACAAACTAACTTAAAATTGTTTTAATTATTTCACTCAGCTGGAACTAAAAACTAAAGTTTTCTAATTTTCACATTTTATAACTGCTTTTTATTAACCAGTTACTTAAACAGAATGTTTGTATGCTTTTATAAATGAATATAAAATATTGTTAGTTAGGGATAGAACTGTAATTACTGAAGAGATATTAGGATATATGTGGGCTTGTTTTTAACTTAAATTTATGCAGTAGTTAACAGGTAGTTACGGTAGATCGATCCAGGCAAATAGAAAGAAATGGTACAGTAAACTACACGATTACCAAAAATTGGTACCGCTTCTGTTTTGTATATCCATATTGGAAGACAGCATTCCCTTTGTACGTTTGTAAAATATGATTCTGATATGGACAGTTCAGGTATTCTAACCCTAAAACGATTTTCTGTCATTTATAACTTGTGTGGTGCTAGGTGACTTGGGCCAAAGTTTGTCACATAAAAAGAGAATTACTCCTTGGTAGAGTCAGTGGAAGTTACCCTGTCTTTATCATTTCAAAAACATGCAGTTTGTGACACATGGTGGAAATAACAGATAGTTATGATTTTATTGTTGCTTTGTTCCCTGACACAGTGATGTAGTAACATATTCAGCTTGTTTGTAATGGGTTGAGGATGTTGGTATTGTCATATTGAGTTTAACTTTAATGAATTTCAGAAAGAAAATAATTTACTATTTACAATTGTTTTTTTAAAATCTTATTCTTGTGTTTCTCAATTTGATTGTTTTATATTTACAAGGAGTGGTTTTCAGCTATTTTCATTGTTTTTTCAAAACCCTCAAAGATAAATGTATTGGTTATGAGCAAATTAATGTTCTGGTTGGTTCTTGTTTCATCAAGATAGTTTGTCAAGGATATTCTTTGCAAGAAATTCATTAGTTTTTTTCACAAAGTAACATTTATTTTCATGTTTCTGAATTTTTAGATTTGCAAGGACATTCATTAAAAATCAGTCTTATTCATTTGAAACATTCTCAAAATTGAGATAAAGTTGATATATAAATGGTGTGACAAAACCTGTATGTTTTCTCCATGTGTTCTGTAATTTTGTCTTGTTTATGATTGAAAATGACTCAAGATGGGCTGTGTTTAAATAAGATACGAGTTGTTATATGATTAAGCTACTGCTTAATAAAATGTTAAAGGGAGAAAGATACATTTGTGAATTTAGTGCATGAAGACTTAAATTTTCAAACAGTTACAAAAGTATCCTTCTGTACTAATAGCATAGAAACAATGAAACTATTAAATTAATTAATAAGTCTTCACACACGTACAAAAAGTAATGTCTGACATTTTATCATTGTTGGGTTTTTTTGCCCTTTTTTAATATGCAATTAATACATCTGCTGGTGTTCCAAAATTATTCTTTATTCCTATGGGAAGTGTGACTGCTAATACCTATAGATTTATTTGATATCTTTTAATGATAACATGTTAATCACTCTGGAATCTGATCATGTTATTCTCTCTGCTTTTAACATGTCAATCTCCACTTCAGAGAACAAGTACCTTGTTTTTAATTGTCCTATCTTGGATATCTCAACGTGTTTAGAAAGATAATTTTATATGGAAAACCTTTGGAGTGAAGCATCTCAAAGTTACCATTGTGTGTGAACTACATTACGAGAATCATTCAACATCCATCCAAGTGATAAGAAATGCAAACTAATCACAGAAGTAAACACCAGGATGCTCATGTCATTGCCGTTCATGTAAGAAAATAATACAAGTGTTAACCTTTCAGGCCCCAGACAAGTAGAGGGTACAAGAGCCATTATACTAAAATTACTGGTTCAACTCCAAACCACAAAAGTAGCCTTTCTCAAACAGGGACAGATTTTCTATATTTGGAGCAAGGTGCACAGAGTTGGGCCAACAAAATGGATGTTGCTCAGGCTTGGACAGTGTGACAAATATTTATCTTTTACTTTTACAGTACACTTAAATGATTCAGTTACAAGATTAGTCACCTTTTGTCAGAAATTTACCAAGTTGTTTTTTTTTTTTTTTTTGGGGGGGGGGGGCACTAATTGTTTGCCTATAAAATCATAATAATTGTTTCACCTGAGATTACCCCAAACAGATGGATAAAAGAGGTGGCTGATAGGTTTTACTGACAATTGGATTTGCACTGACAAAATAAAATATTAGTGGGTGTGCCATCTACCTTTCACAGCATCTTTATTTTCACGACTACTTTGAAGAAAGCAGCTCGCGTTTACTCAACTGTGACAACAGATTACCAGTCTTTAAAGTTGCATGAGCCCATTTAGTCAACAGCAAGTCCAGAGAGACATAGAGCAGGTTTCTTGTGACCCTGTACTTTTAGGTGTTCTTTTAATATTTAAACTAAGAAATTAACTTGCATATAATATTAAAGTTTGAATTATAACTTAATTTGATTCCAAACTTAAGCAAATTTATAATATAGTACTCCAGTAAAATTCTGAATGCAAGTCAAAAGCAATGATATGGCCTTTGACCCATTGCAAAAAGGTAAAAGCAGAGCTCTTATGACAATCATCAATACAAATGTGTGGGAATTTTAAAGGGTAAGTGTTCTCATCCTGGTTTATTCAGTTAAGAGTCAGTGAAGCATTACTAGTATTGAAATTGACATGTTCTAACAGCATGAAACTACAGGGTGGTCACTAGAAAAGCAAAAAATTTGTCAAACAGCTATTTATTTTTACAAAGAATAACTTGTACAAAGATTTTTAAAGGCATAAGTTACATTACACTCATAGATGCTCAAAATGTCATCCGTGGACTTCAGAACAGCGTCTTAACCTAGAAATCCAAGCTCGTGTAGAGTTTTGAAAGGTAACTTGAGATATCGTTCAGTCAAATTTTCTGCTTTTCTAGCAACCACCCTGTATTAGTCACATCAAGCTGACAGACCATCAAAATACACAGCACTGTACATATAGGTTTTTAACATTGACTCTTACCACAAAACTGTCTGAAACTTATTTAGAAATGCTGAGCTGTATAATGAACCAAAATAAATTAACTCCATATTTCAATTTAAGTATTTTATTGAGTAATAATTGTACAACAGAGATTACAATTTCTGAAATACAAAATACAACACTCATAGTATGAAAATTCTCTTACCACTGAGAGGTTCTAATTCTACACCCACACTAATAAGTTTTGTACTTGTTTATTATTTATATTAAGTTACTTTGGATAATTATAACTCATTTAAAAAAAAATCAAATATGTATGATAAAAATCTCACGTAACCTTTATAATAATCTGGTTATGCATTATATTAGCATAACAATTATTTACCATTTTGATAAAACAGTAAATGTATTACTGTAGAGAAAACATACAGCTACCCCAAACTCATGTACAGTTGAGTCAGATATAAAACTACATTAGAACTAGTTTCATAGAAACTTTTGTTAACATTACACCTTAATCAGTAAATTTATGTGAAACTTTATGTAAAAGGAAAGAGAGGGGTCTTATTTACTTTAGAAGAATACAGAAGTTTGTTTTATTAAACTAACAGACATAAAATACAGTGAACATAATTCACATACTGAAACTGATTTTTAGATAGCTTCGAGGTTTAAGTATTCTGGAAAGTTTATCAAACTGCATTATTTGAAGCACGTATTTTGTTTGAATTTGAGCTTCAGTATTAGAAAAATGTCTAGAAATATGCCATACTTTTTCACCACTTTAAAAAAATAAACATGATAGTAACATTAATGTAAGACAAAACCACATCCTCTAGGTTTACCTATCATTACAGTTTTAAACTTGAAGATAACGCAAGGTGAACATAGTTTCATTCCTATTTAGAAATTTTGGGCTGTATAATGAACCGTAAAATAAATTATAATTGACTATATATTCCAAACTTATTCTATTTTACTTCCAAGACCTACTTCACAGATATAATGATAGCTGGATAATTTATAAATTAAGGTAATTTATCTTAATATGTCTAAACTTTAAACTAGCTTTCAATGAAACTTTTCCCTTTAGTTACAAAACCTGAAAATGAAGATCATATAGAAATTACTAGTTGTAGTTAAACAACAACAAATGGTACTGCATCAGATTTACTGTAACATTATGGAATGATTAAACTGACAAAAGGAACATGTTATATTTAGAAGACATCTTTCAGGTCAGTGACTGGTTGACAATATTTCATTCAGAAATGTTAAGTGTTAGTTATTGTTAGAACTTAAAACAGTAAATATTCTACCCTTTTAATTACCCATAAAACTAGTACAGGTATTTCATAAGTTACACAACATGAAAGAAAATAACGGATATTCTTGAACAAGTTGTATTCTACGAGAGTTTCTCCTTTTCTTGTTCTTTTAACTTGCCACTATCCAGCATTTTCTGCAGAATCCAGGAAGAAATATTCCACAAACTCTCAGGAATTTGTTCATAAGCCCACCACTACCAAAAGATAGATACTTTTGTTGAAAACTGAGAGCTAAAACATCGAGCCAAAGTATATTTCATTAAAACCAAACCAATATCTCAAGCAAACCACATATGATGACCAATATTTAATGTGGGTTTACCTTCACCTAAACAAAGTACTTCTTTTGAAGATCATCTTTGAGTAATTCAAGCCATGGGATTGTCTGTACCCATGACCACCCATTGTTGGTTTATTAAGAAGTACATATGGATTTGTTTAGCAGAAAACAGTGTAAAATGTTTAATACTTATTTTATTATTACTACTGGACTGCAATCGACACCCCATGGTGGGCAGGTTTAAAATTATCTTCTACTGTTGTTACAACTGGCACTCCATAGGTGGGGGACTTCTAATAACACATGAGTGGGGTTACAAGATCTCTTCTTTGCTTAGTAGCCCCTTTCATATCAGAACCATCATTAACATTTGTTTTTAACACATGAATTCAAACCATCACCAAATTCAACAGGACTCCTGCACTATATACAAAACCATTTTCCCAAAATGGTTTAGATCATTTAGTGAGGTGGGTATATATATGGCAGGCAGATTTTTTTTAATGACAATAAACAAATAATGCATGCAGGTTATCATAATTTGTATGAGAATAATCTTAAGTGTCATGATAAATAGGGATCTTGGTGTAACAGTCCAAGAGTCTAAAGCCATCCAAACACTGTTCTGTTGCTAGTGGTAGAGCAAATATTTTAGGTTATCTACAGAAATATTAAATACAAAGTTATAATTTCATTGTAAACCATGTTTTCACTTCTGGTTTTCTTACCTAAGGAAGGACACTGAAATTTTGGAAATGGTTCAGAGGAAGATGTCTGGGATGAAGGGGTTGTCATATGAGATGCTGAAGTCTGTTTTCTCAAATAAAAGTGAAGAGAGGGAGTTGACTGAGGTGTTTAGCATTGGTGCATCATCTTTTTCATAATTAACAGTACGAATAGGGACAGTTTTGACAACACAGGAGTCATTTTCAATAAGTTATTTTTGTAATAGAGTGATTAGCTTTGGAATAAGTTGTCTTCAGATGTTGTGGAAACAGAATTTAAGCAAGTTTAAGGCAAAGCTTGATAGTTACACGAAAGATAAGGAATGGTTAAGAGTTAACTAATCATTTAGACAAGATCAGGGTTCAGCAACCTCCACCTAATGAGACATGCTGCTCAAGATTTGTGTAGTTCTCAGACTGCTGTGTTCAATAAGGAGAATAAAACCTATACTTTTAGTATTGTAAAACTCTGAGGACAATATGGCTGTGATTTGAACATAGATGAGAGCAGAACACAGAACTTCTTTGAAAATTTGCCAAACCTTAGTTTGGCGAGGACGGACCAACAAATCCTTTTTTTTGTCCTTAAACATTATGTTAGTTTCTACAAACTTACTTTAACTACAAGTTTGGCATGTTTTAATCAAACATTAAGAGCCTTCAATGAACACCAGAAAGTTAGCTACTTAATATCTCAGGAGCAACACTCCAACTAAAATTATCAGAAACTCCGAATACTTCAATATCTATCAACTAAGCATCACTGTAAACATTCTATGATGAAACAAAAAAGACAACTTGTTTGTTACAATTTGTGGAAAAGCTACTCAAGGGTCATCAGCAGTAGCTGACCCTCATGTGGAGGTAATAAAATAAAGCAAATTTAGCTAGTTAACACCACCCAACATCCACCCTTGGGCTAAGCTTTACCAAAAAAAGAGATTGACCATTACATGATGGTGATGGGACCTGAAACACAGCTTTCATGTCAAATATTTTAATCACCAATTCTTAGAAGATAGAGAAATACTAACTTGAAGTCCATGGCTCCAATATCCTGTTGTACGACTGGTCATTCCAACAGTTCTGATAGCACTCCGAACAAATGTAGGTGCATCAGGAACAATGAATCCTGGTTTTTGAAGGAAGTTACTGAACCTTGTAAGCTTGGTGGAAACATAAGAAGGCAGTACTGTTTGAATAATAATTCCACTGGAGCTGTATTCGTACGTTAAGGCTCTTGAAAACCAGTCAACATATGCCTAAGAAAAATCTCAAATATGAAATCTTAGAACAGCATACTACAAATTATAGTAGAGATCTTTACTGACAAATATTAAAAACTTTTGTTCCTTTTGTATTTTGAGAAAACTGGAACATTTAATGGTAGAATACTTGATTAATCAGTAATCAATTTTAGAAAACTGCTACATTCATATCTCAATTGTTAAATTTCTATGGTGAGACATTTATCTAAATATTCTAATAAAATTCTGTACTTGAATTTTTCTACTAAAGTAATAACATCGAAAATGAAGACAAGCAAATAGCATGTTTAAGAGTGGAAAATATACACATTAATTACCATATTAATTGGAGAAGACTAGCAGATTAATTGCATTATGTTTCCACCTAGAATACAGACATCAGTAGCAGTGTATGTTTGATACAGAAGTTGAATACATAACAGATCTATAAGTTTAGATCATTGTAAATAACTGGAGCCATGCTCTATCCTGTAGCCACGCATCTACACCATAATCTTATAGTGCAGTTTCATTTACAAGAAAATATAACATGCAAAACCACACCATTCCTTGCTTACTTTCCAAATGGACACTACAATGATGTTTGTTAAAACTTGCATCAATTTTCATCCAGTTAGGTTAATTTTAAGTGTAATAAAAACACTGTGTAGTTTTGTGCTTGAAAAAAAATGATGTAAAGCCATATAATGTAGTTTATATTTCCACTTATAAATTTGTGAACCTGTTAAAATTTCTTTAAAAAATCCTTTTGTCTTTGCTTTTTTAATTAGGCGAGTTATTTTCAGTAAAATTATAGTTCTCTGATGTGATAACAGCACACATTTTCTGATTGAAACACTCAAAATATAAAATATGAAAGAGATAAAACTAGATTTTTTAAAAATATTACCATTTAATAAATCCAATTGGATATAATTAATTTATTTACCTCAATTATATGCATATTGAAAATAAGAAAATGCCAACAGTGTTTGACAAGTGGAAACAAACCCACATCACCATTCTAGATTTACACCGACACAGCGAGCATTCCCCATAGAAACAAGAATGTGAACCACTATCCTACATCTACACTCATACAATTTTTGATCGTGTACAGTTTCTCTCTAATAACCAATTTGTTTTCAATAACTAAGGAGATCTTTTACTTGTACATGTTGCTTGAGTAATAATAAACTAATATAAAGTTAAAGGATCTTGTCACAGGGATAACTTCCCTTCACAGTTCCTAGCTTTATGTACTCACTAGCATTGAGCATTCTTAAGTCGTCTTGTAACGTACAAATATTTATGTAGTTTTAAAACAAATATAACCAAAATTATTGCAAATCTAAATATGAAAGTGAACTATAAAAAGGGCCAGATTTTTGGTCTGTTCTACTTTAATAAACTTATGATCCTGTTCTCCACTAGTAGTTCTTAAGTCGTACATTTCAGCTTTAGTCAGCCTAGCCAGTGTTAAGTACATCACAATGATGGAGAGAAAAATAAATTGGACAGAAGATTATCCATTCCTTTACACAAATTTTGAAATACTTGATAAAAGTCATATAAGGTAAATATAAACATAACAATAGGATGGGGACTGAAGTTCACTCATGAACAAAACAATGTCAGCAACACGTGAATGTTGAACAAATTTAAATATTGAGTAAAGATATTCCATCTTCAGCAAGCTACAAGGTAGGCATTCTGTAAAGTTTAAACATTATAAAAATAAACTTTTTCCAACTTATGTTTTAAGAGAATCAAACAGCACAGAAGAATGCAAAGTTATTATACAAGCATTTAAAACAGAAGTAATTGCAAAGTTTATTTAATATAGATATTCAGTTCAACAACTCAGGATTCACATGAGAGGACTTTAAAGATAAGGTTAGTGTTTTCACTATGCAAGTTGTAGATCCTGCTTAATTTGATTCAGTTTTTCTCCACACTTCTGCATATTCAAGTGTAACTGCTATATAGTTTTGTCAATACAAGTGGTATTACAACCAATAAGTATTTATGTACAATCCTGGAACACATGGGGTAGGGTTAGGTAACACATTTACACCTAAATGTATTTTGCACTTTGAATGGTAATTTAAATATCAGTTGTACTTAACCTTTTAGATAAAATGTTTTAATCAATCTTACTGGGTAAGTATCAATGTTCTACATTTTGTATTGTTTTTGGGAGGGGGTGTAGTCATTGTTAATTAAAGTGATTCTGGTATGAACAATGTTTTAGTCAGAACAAGCATTGTAAACTATTGAGAACACAGAAAAGTTTTCTAAGGTTATGATAGGGAACAGAACTGTTGAATCATGTACTGAAGTCTGTAGATGTTAGTTTTACAATAAACCGATGTTTTGAAGTGGTTATCTAATCTGTTGACTTGAAAGGTCCTTTACAGATTTCTTTTTTCAGCTTTAAGTTAAATTAAATGTTAGCATGTTTTATTTTAATAATCTAAAGACTGTTTGATGCAAGTAGAGATTCTAAACAGTAAATGCATCGTCAACATATCTTCTATATAATGCCAGTCTGTAGTCAGCAGGACAAAGAACACTCATTGTGACAAAATATGTCAGCCTTAAAGATGACCTGATTGCCATGCTATTTACTTGGTCACATAGCTAGTCATTGAAGAGAAAGCGATTGTTCTTGAAGGCAAGTTTAAAGTAATTCTTTGAACTGTTGGCAATTACAGTTTGTACAGGTTTCATTTTGTAAGGAAGAAGTTTATATGGTTATTCACGAACAGTCCACTTGAAGAAACTAGCCAAATAAAGATTCATTCCTGAAACTAACAAATATGTTTTGACCAGTGTTAATTTTTAAAGCTTCTTCAGCAAAGGAAAATGAACATTTAACAGTAAACTCGTTGGAAGCGAGTAAATTTAAAATAGGAATGGAAAAAAATTAGCCAATTTATAGGTATGGAAACCAATGTTAGATCAAATAGGTCTTAAAGAAATACAGTATGACCTTTGTGAACTTCAGATAACCCATACATGACACCTGGATGAGAGCCTGAAGGGTAAATGTCTTCGAAAATATTTTCCCGATATGTTAATGATGTTTGTAATTTAAGGTTCATTGTATTTTTTCCCCTTGATGTTTTATGGATTTTAGCCAATCAATATTAAGATCTTTGAATTTTGTTCATGTAATGTGGTTAAGTACAACTTCCTTTATCAGGTTTGGTGACAATGTAAAAGGGCTTTGCTTACCTGTTGGGCCTGCATAGGAGTTTAAACATCTTTTACCTTTTTAAAAATTAAACAAAAAATTTGAACTTTTATATGCCAGTTTTTAGGTATTTTAAAATAAAAGAATTGTTAACATAAAATTAGAATTTTTACTTACATAGTAAAACTTGTACATTCACTTAACCCTGAAGTCCTTCAGACCAGATAGGGTTGTCTTCTAGTATACAAGAAGAAAATTTCCCACTTGTTTTAACAGCCCATTTCACACAGAAACCTGCAAGTTCTGTGTCCAGCAACTCGACCAGAATGTCTTTGTATGAAATAGTAAGAATAACATTTGAGTATTTAGTACCAAGGTATGCAATGGTCGAACAATTACATCTTGAATACAACTTGATTCATTTTTCCAGGTGGTTTCTTCACGATCATGTTCTGCACTATTGTCCGGGGCATGTGGATACCTTTTGTCTTGCTAGATTATTAAAATACCCTTTGCATTTATGGACTTACCTGCTAAATGATGTTGCACTTTGTTTACTAATACTAGGGTATGACTTGTTGCAGGCCTCTTTCTGGATAGTCCTGATCACCCCAAGTTGATCCTTATTCCTCTTTTTCAGCACCATTAAGTATAAAGGATATCACTATGTTTGAAATTATAAATCCACAATCTAAACATATTTCTGATCTCAGTATGAATGCTTCCTAATATAAAACACTCTTATGAAACCCTTCCCATATGCAATTGTTTGGTAACATCACACAACTACATTTTAACTGTTTAATTTTGTGTGTAATGATACATGTTCCACAATGACCTCATATCAGCCATGGCTGTCAAATAATTTACTGAGTTATGTATTCAAACTGTAACACTACAATGTTCTTTCTCCTTGGTTTCATGTCACACATAGACTGATAACAGTATTCTCTACTGAAGCTGTATTGTGATACAGAAAGTTTTGATTACCAAAGAAAAAGGCTAGATTAAAAACTTGAAATTTTCTGATAAAATACCTGTTTATATGAAAGTTATCTCCACAACAAGGTACTGATAAAAAATAGTGTACCAGGATGTTATTCTTGCCCTGACTTGAATTCAAATTAATAACCTGATGTTAGTGCTCTAGAGTCTAGACAAGTAAGTCACCAAAACTCAAGTTTCAATAAAAGAATTCACTTGCCCTGACCTTTAAAATACACTACTGTCACACATCACACCATGTCAATTCCTGGAACATCTAACCAATATGAAACAGCAGAATGCAGTTTCACACTTTTTCTAGGTTGCATACAGAGTACTGTAACAGAATGCTACTACATTAATTCCAAGGCTTACTATATTACTTTTCCGATACATACACTTCTGTAAAACAAGTGTACACATATTCACAGGTAAGATAAGAGTGGAAAATTCACACCTTTGAAGCCGAGTATGCTGCCATCAGTGGAAGAGGAAAGAAGGATGAAGTGGATGACATGTTGATGACCAGTCCTCGCCTCCTTCAAGATAAACATTGTAAGAAACCTCTACAAACATACATCTTGTTTGTATATTTATTAAAATAGTAACACTTGATGTTCTGTTCATGCAATATAATTAGGATAACACTCTTTCCAATTAACCCTTTCACAACAGGTCATAGGTCAAAAGCCATACCATTACATTTGTTAATTTGCATTCAAAATTTTAAATTATTTTATAAATTTATGTCAATAAGTTTAGAATCAAATTGTAGATAATTCAAACTTTAATACTACGTACGAGTTAATTTAAGTAAATATTAAAAGAACACATCCAAATATAGATTTTAGTGAGTCACATGGTATGATGAATACACTGCTGTTTAAAATTTGATGTCTACAATATAAAAATACTAAGTATAGTTTCATATAAATTAGGAACAAATTACTAATATTAACAAGCTAGATAAAAGACAAGAACTTCATATATTATAACTGATGAGATACAGCTAATGTACTGAATGAGACAGTTCACCTGTTTACATTTTGGTCCCTTATACATACTTCAATATATGACATGAATAACCAATCGACAGCTTAGAACATCCCCCTAGTGATTTTCTCAACCATTTTAATCCGTAAAAAGGTTTCCACATTTTTTTCTAACTAAGCTTCCATGAGTCTCCTTAGTCCACTACAAGTTTCATGTTTTTTAAAATCTAAATACATTTTAATTACAAAGTTTAATAAGTAAAAATAGAAAGCTATAGATAGTATCAATATAGATACTTTCATTTTGTGGTTATTTAACTGTATACATAAAACTTTAATGCAAATTGTTTGATATCCCTTCACAAACAAAATTTTAAAAGGCTTAGCAAACTGTGTCCAGCAGAAACAAAGTTCAGTGATGAAAGAATTGTTGGGTTTTTAAAGAAAAATAAGTTTACTAATTTATATTCAAATAGTAATGATCTATTTGCATATAGGTTACATATATTTAATGTATATAATAATTTAAATGTGACTATTAAAAAATACTAGTCCACTAAAAACACAGAAGACTAAAGGTAAGTTTTATATTATTGGATACGTGATGCACGCACATGAGCCGTTCAGTGTTAGTTATGTAATGTCAGCAAAGCCAACAAAAATATAATGTTACGAGACTTACAAAAATACAAATGTTTAACACAAGTTGTTTGTTATAATACAGTCATTCTGGCATGTAAAAGTAATTTATTATTTCCAAGTTTAAGATGGTTACAAGGTTGGTTAATAGAGTACAGAAAATAACAAAGACTACCAATGAAACAAACTATTTTCACAAAACATCTTTAGTAAAATATTTCATTAAAAAATCTGATTTTGTGCATACAAAACACTTGTAATCATTACTAAAAGTGTACAAGATTTTGTGAAGATACACGTGTATCCAAAGTTATAGCACAAATACTTAGTGTGTCAGTGTGTAGATGAACTTGTGTACACGAAACATAGCCTGTCGTTGACTTGAAGGTTTGAGTTCTCCTCGTAGCTTTTACCACAAACTTAGAAAATCTGTTACTTAGTTATACCTAATAGTTACTTTATCACCAGTTGAAAAAAAATGTTAAGTTTTCACACCTACACAAAATAGCAATAGTCTTTAGGTGAAATTAGTTTAAAATATGAAAAATTATATAAAAAACCTTTAAATTAGCAGTTTGTGGTACATGTTACCAGGAACTTAGACTTAACAGTGGTCTAAACTACTAGTTCTAAGTAACTCAACTGATAACCTTAAGCAATGCCCAACACATCCCATGTCTACTTTTTAATGTGGAGATAAGACAGTGATTATATTAACTTACCTCTTGACCATATCTGGCAGAATTAGATAAGTCATCATAGTTACTGACATCATATTGACAGTTATACACTGCCAAATTTTCTAAATAAAAATAGAACATCTTATTACTTAAAACCATTCCTCGCTGCTTTGGTTTTTTTAATCTTTCAACAGTTATATTATAGATAGAAGTCAAATATGATCTTCCATTCTGTTAAACATTATCTGTTCTGTGTTTGTACAATGTGACAAACTTTACTAATTTGGTAATGAAAAAGTAAGCATTTAATTAAAAATACAACTACATCTAAAAAACATTAGAAAATACCAATACCAGTATGAATTAGAAAATGTTAGTAATACAAGTTTACCGTGGTACTGGTAAAAAAAAAGTTTGTACATACACAAATTTAAGTGCTTAATTTACGAGAATCAGTTCACAAAAAACTTATTACATCACAATACTAATACAGCAAGAGAAAAACTGTCAACTCACCGTCTCAGGAACTTCAAGAAACAAGCTCGGGTAGTCATACATCACTCCTACATTGTTGACTGTTTAAAAACAAACACATACTGATGTTAGTACAGCCAGGTAACACAAGTTTCTCAGTAATCTGTTTAGGTATTATTTGGTTAATAAAAAGGGGAAGTATTTATTCTGTCGTAAGGGAAGATTTATGTAAACTCGTATAAAGAAATTTCAGTACTGTGGTACATAAGGATGTATAAAGTAACTAGTTCTGTACATCTTAAAATTAATTTATTTACAAACAAGAAGTTTTAGAAATTTAGAAGTTAACTTAAATTTTCAGTATAAAAACAGTTACCTAATTGATTTAACATTTCAGAGGATACAAAATAGAACTCATACTGATGAAAAAACAGTAAAGTACAGCCACGAGATGTATGTGTCCATACAAGGTTCAGTTATAGATAACTTTCATAGTATGAATGGAATTCCAGGAACTGTCAAAAGTTGAGATGATTATATAAGCATTTTGATAAAAGTAGGGCCTTGTGTTGTTTTTATAAAATGGACACTTCCTTTTTGCAATATGCACAACTTAGTTTTTTGTTGTTGCACTTTGCACAAGACTGGAGCTATCAGCACTAGACATCCCCGATTTATGATAGAGCAAAACCAACTTATAATTTTTTTAAACTACTGTAATCAAATGTAGCAAAAGGTAGGTGGTGTTCTGCACATCAGAATGTAAATCATTCAGTACTTACATTCTACTAAGGAAAATAACTTGGTGATGTAATATATTTTTCCTATTACAACAACAAATGCTGTGAATATTAATTTCACACCAAAACTGCACAAGTTGCTCTTTATACACACACTTAACACTGAAAGCAACAAAAATACCAGTACTGGTGTCTCGAGGAATATTGTAGCATGTATTCTGAGAACCACGTTGCTTCTTTGTCTCCAATGATGTGCAATCGTTCTTGTGACCCTACTATTAAATCAAACTGAGACACGTAAATCATGCAAATGTCCAGGATGGTCAAAAAAGATGAAGAGGACACCAGTTCAAAAGGATTCTAAAAAGTTAGACACTCAATTTTAAGAGAGCTACAAAGATGGGGTAGCAACAATCATGGAGCTTTAATTACACTGTCAAAGTAGCCAGAGAAAACGGCTAAATATCAGTAGGTAGTCGTGAAATGTTTATTGTGGCCACTAGATCCAGACTACAGCTTACATCAACCCTTCTACATCAGCAACATACAATAATGGAACATAGTAACACATACATAGTATTTACTTAAACGTCAGAACTATGAATAGTTTTTATATCAAAACAGGACAGATGTTGAAGTCTTATAAAAACACTAAAGTTGCTGTTTTAGTTCAACAAAACACTTTAGAAGCACAAAAAATTAAACTTAAAATAATTACCCAAGATTCCTACTTCTTTGTCTCCCAGTTGTTCCTTTATATTTAAATAGAGATCCCTGGTACCTTCTGTGAAGTCAGCTTGGATGATGCTGGTGACAATACCAAAATCTTTCTCTACAAGACAATAAACTATCAATGTGAATACTTAAGAAATGAAAGATTTAAAGAAAGCCTTTTATAAACAAAGACTCTGTTTTTGTA
This sequence comes from Carcinoscorpius rotundicauda, assembly GCA_011833715.1. Taxonomy (NCBI): domain Eukaryota; kingdom Metazoa; phylum Arthropoda; class Merostomata; order Xiphosura; family Limulidae; genus Carcinoscorpius; species Carcinoscorpius rotundicauda. Next base: position 171,665,803 of record CM022392.1, on the reverse strand, counting down.
ACAAACTACGTTTATCTCCTTAGAAGTTTGGGTGAGTATAAAGCAGTTTAAATAGTACTAATAAATACCAATGAACAAATGATAATTCAGCAAAAATGACAAAAAGCATCTATTTAGTGAATAAAGAATTAAATTTATCTGAAGTAGGAAGGATCTCCTTCTGTAACAGTTCATGTAGCACCTCTAGTGTTTCACGGTTCTCTTAAAAAGATAGTGGAAACTTTAAAATGCTTTAACAAAGAATAACTAAAAAGGTAACAAGTGACATTCTAACATTACCAATTATAAAGCCTAATAAAATCTTACAACTTACCAAGTTCCTCAGCCACAAGCTTTAACTTATCCAAGCTTCGGCTAATGATGACAATATTCAGTCCATGACGAGCAAGTTCCCTACAATATTCTTTTCCAATGCCATCAGTACCACCAGTGACCACTGATAAGGACAAAGATGTGTAAATTTACCCCATCCTGCTTAACTTACAATGTTCTGACCAAAGTACCATTGTTCGTACATCTTATATAACTAAAGCTGGTATTTATAACAAGGAACAAAGTTAAAGTTAACAGTGAATTTCTGAAGATTTTAAAAACAAAAGTAATATACTAACAGAAGAACACTTCTAACTTGGTAGGATGAAGTTCTATCCTTCCTATTCTCCATCTTTTGTTTTTATATATATATATATATATATAGCTGTACAACACAATTCATTTTTTTACAGCAGAACACTGACAAAAAAAACTCTCCAGTTATATTTTCATCTCACCTTACTAGTCCAGATAAATATTTTGTCAGTAGAATTGTGCTGGATTTTATATACGAGTCTGCCCTGAGAGGTGGTCAGCTCTTGTTTAGCTTTACTCTGCATGTGTTGGTACATATCCAGTAGATGGTGTAACATGAAGCTGTTAACTTTGTCAGCTACATGAGGACGAACTATTCTAAATTTTATATAGTACTGCTTGCAAGTTACAGATGTGTTGGTGATGACAACTATATTCTAATGTTTATAGATTCAACAGTCACAGATATTTACAATGAGCTTACTGAAGACATAAGTGCACTTCTTAAACTAAAGAAAACAAAACACTGAAAAAATAATTCAGGCCAAATGGTAATGAAAGACTAATGTGATGATGGTTCTGCAAACGGTTGGGGTAAAAATCAAAACATTAAAGTTTTAAAGTTAAAATTTGATATGGTAGATCATTTCACGATTTTTCTTTGTAGCAGTTTAAATAAAAACTTCTGATCACGACATACATTTACCAGTCCTTTGAGTTTGAAACCACAACTGTGACACTTAACAAACTGGTGATGCAGTTCAGGTCTTTAGTCTTAAAGTTGTAGTTTATTCAGAAAAACAGCTCAGTTAACTAAAACCAAGATTTTCACAGCATGCTATTGGACTACTAGGACCTCCGATCAATATAGCAGCTCTAACAGTTATGTGAAGCAGAAAATAATTCATTAAATGCAAGTTAGATCACAAGTTTGTCAAGTGTTCTTGCTATTCTAAATGTTAATTATTAACATTCAGTTTGGTAATTTAAATTTCAAAGTGTTAATTTGATTTCTCAGTTAAACATTTGATGTCTATATTCAACAGTATGTTTTTGTGCATGTAACCTCGCTAATTTAGGCCAACTTAGTGGAGATAAGAATTACCCCCTGTGGTAATGTCTGTATACAAACAGCTGGATACAATTAATAACATACTCAAATTCAAAAATACATTTATTTCTTGATAAGAAAGAGAGAACTAGTAGCAAGTGTCATGGTGAAGACTAGGAAGGCCAAATGGTAATGAAAGACTAAAACTAATTTTACAGGCATCTTCCAATTATGGTGCACATCAAGTGTGAAGAACCAATTTTCCCACAGGATTAGTGACAGAATTCAACAGTATTCACTACATGTGGTATATACACATCTTTATTAGTAAAGCTGAAACCTTAGGAAAATCAAAAACTTGCTTTACTTGTAGATTCAGCACTAATTCATCAGATGTAAAAATACATTGGTTAAAAACACATAATGCATACAAGTACCCTTACATGTATAAAGGTAGCCTAGTGCGTTTCTTAAGGGAACAAAACAAGTTCCGATTGAATTACAACAAACACACACAAAACATTTCATTGCAATAACATCCATGTTATAAAGAGAATAATTCAACTCAACAGCAAAATCAAGTGGTTTCCTTCATCTTTTATTCTGAAGGAATGCAAGTTTTTGTCGTAACTAATGGAGGTTGAGAATATATTTTGTTATTGTAACTAAAATATTTCATGAATTTGCACAATAAAAATGTATCTTTTGATAGATTTGTTTATCAGACTGAAAATTAAATAGTTTTAGTTTACAATAAGCAGTAAAACCACACACACACACACAAAACTGATTACCATGTTAACTGTAGCTGTTCTGATGAATAACAAAATGTCACAGACTTACTTTAATTCAACTAAATTTACTAAACAAACAATAACCATTAATTGATGGCTACAAAATAAAATAACTTAAAGTATTTCAATAATATTGAATTTATCTACAGTTTTTATCCAATTACTTCAAGACAAAAACCAAATTATATAATTCAGAGTAACGGTTTTGATATAATTAAAAATAAAATATTAACTAGCCCCCTACTATACCCATAAAAGAAGTAATTACTTTAACACAAACAAAACCACACATCAATCACGCTGATGACATGCAAAATGAATATGAACTGACGTTTGTTAATTAGGTCATGTACTGACCTTGCTACAGATTTACTCAGTAACAATACCAACTACTGGGTAACATTGCACGTGTCAAGATTCTATTATTATTATTTACTTCTATTTTGCCACGAAATTTTCATTTATTTCAAAATCGCACAAAATTAAATTATTTGATCTCAATGATTTTTAAAATGATTTTAAATTTTCCAGGTTTGCTTCTGTTAAAAAATGGAATGCATTGATTCGTCAGCTTTGTAGGCTCGTCAACAACGATACAACCAATAACATTTATTTTAGTGTGATATACCGAATATTACCCAGAACGACTTAAACTTCAAGGAAGTTTGACCACGAAGATTAATTATCGCAAAATATATTTACTAAATAGAAGGATAATGACCGTAGAAACATGATAAAGAACGAGAATAAAAACTTCACACACTGTAATAAGAATGAAGTTACATCCAATGAAAAATTAAAATGGCATGTTATAATGCATAGATACACTATGGTATAGGCCTATGTTATTCGCAACACCTATTCGGAATTAGTGTTGACTTACCTGCCCATTTTCCAAACTTCTTGAAATATTGTAAACGCATAAAGGAGAAGCAATAAATAAACAAACCCTGAAATAAATTCCAGACAATAGAAATGATAACTTTGCCAATAAATAGCGAACCAACTACTGCTAAAATTCCTTCATAACCTTCTATGTGGTGGAGGACCTCACGAATAAAACACGAATCTTCGTAACTTCTACCCATTTCTCCTCTTCCAAAACTCACTTACGATACAGCTCCTGTTTCGAGAACTTATAGTTTTCCTTCTCCAACGCTTTCTGATTGGTTGCGGATATATATTTGGCACGTGACATAAGCAGGAGTTGTTTATTTATTTATATTTAGTCTTTTGGTAGATTTGTAACTTACAAGGAAAAACTATTCTTTTTAAAATATATTTAGTAAATATAACTTGTCATGTAATATATTGATAGGACAAGGGTATTGCCAGTTTATGACTACTTCCGTTTTATTCACCTGAGGTTACTCGTGATGGGATGTACGGGTAAAAGAAGGAAGTGTGTGTGTGTTTTCTCATTAGCAAAGCTACATCGGGCTATCTGCTGAGTCCACCGAGTAGAAAAGAAGGGAGAGTTTATTAACATGAACCTCCAATATGACATCAGCCCTTCTTCTGAATAATAAAATGATAATAAAAAATACATATCACGTTATATGTAACACAAAAATATCATTACAATTAATTCCACGCGCTAATGAAAAAGAAAAGAAATAAAAATAGAGACATAAAATAAACATTTTATCTTTACCATTTTATTCACGTCGTATCGCCGAGATATGTTTTAGTTATTCTTATTTTAAATATTTATAGGTGTGGTGCATCGTAATTTCACGGTTTAATGGCTAATGAGTATAACATATACGTTATTTAAAAGTTATTTATATATATGTATGTACAGGGAGTTGAGCATCAAAGTTACCCCCCTCCGAAAATGTATATAATTTTTTATATGTCTTATATGATAACAGAAAAATGTGTAAAACTATATGTTTTTCGAACACACTCGACAAGATCTGTTCAAATATGGTCTCAAATCCTAATTTTAACATTGGCTTCAGTTAATACCCGAACTTTTCCTGATCTCCAGTCATTAAAAGATATCTTAGAAAAAAGGGAACTGATATGGAAATATCACTTTATATCAATGCGATTGAAAATTTGTGTGCTGAGTTAAACCTATTAACGAAAGATGATAAGCTAAACACTAAAGATGAACTTTTTGAAGTACTCAAGGAAGGACGGCGCTCAGTCACTGATGTATTGAAAGCATCTTGTGAAGTAATATTGAAATACAGGAGAAAGCCAAGTAAATATTAACTTGTGAAACTGGCTTGTGTTATTTTATGTTGGCCCAGCATGGCCAGGTGGTTAAGACACTTCACTCTTAATCTGAGGGTCTCGGGTTCGAATCCCCGTCGCACCAAACGTACTCGCCCTTTCAGCCATGAGGGCGTTACAACGTGATGGTCAGTACCACTATTCGTTGGTAAAAGAGTAGCCCAAGAATTGGCGGTGGGTGGGGATGGCTACCTGCCTACCCTCTTATCTTGCAAAATTAAAGAGGGCTAGCGCAGATAGCCCTCGAGTAGCTTTGTGCGAAATTCCAAAACAAACAAAACGTGCAGAAGTCCTGAACAGCAAAGTTAACAAACACAAAGAAAAAAGCCTCACTTCGAATATAAAAGACAACATTTAAATAATTACTGAAAGTAAAGACTTCATGCGGAAAACTGTAATGTTCAAGAAGTCCATTTTAATATACAGTGTGTTGTGATTATAGGTATATAATAGTTAAGGTACAGAAACATCAAGGTGAGGACCTTGAAATTGACAATGGTGTAGTTACTATGAAATCCGACGTGAAACGTAATTATTAAACAAACACACCAAATAATTTCTATTCATAAAGTAATTCTTGTGAAAACATCAAGTAATTATTGTTTATGAAATAATTCTTAAAACTGTACACAATTATCATATAATTCACGTATCTAAACATACGAAATGTTATCTCATCTGTTCCAGTTGAGACTTTCATTTTTTATTTTTTTTACACGTTATGGTTTAGTGCTTCAGTTCATGGACCAGATAAAGTAGCGTTGTGAGAGTTCTGTTTTTATGGACATTATAATAATTAAAATGTGTGTTTTCTTGTAACAAAGCCATATTTGGCTATCTGCTGAGTCCACTGAGGAGAATCGACCCCCTGATTTTAGGGTCGTAAATCCGAAGACTCACCGCTGTACCACCAGGGAGCAAATAACTAACAACAAAGTAACACAAATAATTCCCATAATACGATTCGCACTTGTTGTCGTTGGACCAACGGTCATACAATAGTTTGTTTGATTTGACCTATGGTCGTGTAATTCTCTGCTTGATTCGAACTACGGTTGTACAGCCATTCCATTTCATTGGGTCTACAGCCACAGAGTTCTTTGCTTTATTGGATCTATGTGGTCATATCAATTTTGACCTGTGGTTGTCAAATCCTTCGCTGACATTTGACTTATGGTTGTATAACTCTTCACTGTCCCTTGACTTATGAGATAACAGTTTTCATAACATTAATGTACATAATATTAAACAGATCAGTGGATTTGATATAAATCAGACCATCAGGCTAGATCAATAAATCATTACTTTCCGCTGAACCTGAGGGTCAGCTTCCAAGAAGGGCTTCAATTCGAGGGGGAATGTACGAGAACGCCATAAGTAATTGGTGTGAAAACTCCCCTGTTGTTGGAAGAAATTCTTCTAACCAAACGTTTCTGTTGTAGAACCAAAAACATACGTAAATTTAACGGTAAGTTATCACAATTTTACCAGTTCAGAGCTTTGTTGACCTACTTTATTGAAAGCCTACAACCTTAGGCCTACTTTACAATATTTTTGTAAACTTGATAGAGTTACTCTTCTGTCAGCATACATTGTGACGTCATCAAATAATCGACATAAGATACTCTGGTAACCCATGCACTGTGAAAATGAGCTCCATTTGATAACTTTAGTCCTGATTATGAGGCCAGTTTCAAGCAGATCAAAAGCGCTAAAGTTAAATGGACCAGTGTATGCAAACTTGACAGGAGATCAATCGAGGCCCGACGGTTAAGGCACTCGATTCCTAATTCGATGGTCGCGGGTTCGAATCCCCGTCACACCAAACATGCTCGCCCTTTATCTGTGGGGGCGTTATAATCGACAGCCAATCCAACTATTTGTTGGATTGTAGCCCAAAAAGTGGCCCAAAAGTTGGCGGTGAGTGGTTGTGACTAGCTGTCCTCCCTCTAGTCTTACACTATTGAATTAGGGACGGCGAGCTTTTCGCAAAATTCAAAACAAATTCTGATTAATCGATAAGGATCTAATTTTCATTTGTCAACTCTCTTATGAAAATAGCCAATCATTTGGGGGGGGGGGTAAAGGAGATAACTTTTTTCATAACCAAAATTATCACAAATGCAAAGAACTGATTAGGATCTGTGATGTCTAGAAATCCCACTTGTAGAGAAATATGTGTGTAGAAACGGCTCGTTTTAGTTGAGAAAATATTTTACGTAGAGGAGCGAACAACGTTTCGACCTTCTTCGGTCATCGTCAGGTTCACAAACGAGCCGTTTTTGCATATATATGAATCAGGATGTTGCTTTTATTTTATGGAGAACATTGAAGTTTGTCTTCGGGTAAATGTTATGTCATTTGGTTCTAAATTGTGTATTAGCGCAAATATCTTAGCTCGTAAATAGCTGTGACATTTTTATCAAGTCAGAAATCTATTCCTGGCGAGCATTACTCTAATAGTCTATTGAATGATTGTAGATTTATTGTGATCAAAACGTATAGATGGCGTCATGGTTTGCGTCTGAGACGACACATCATTACATTATGTAAATAAGTCTGATATCTGGTGAAGTGTCGGCCTCATCGAATAAAATGTGTGTATTATTTCACTGTGTAGAAACACTTCAAAGCAGTTCTATGTAGTTAATGTACTTTATTATTTTCACGACAATTTTTACAAGAAAAAATGAAAATAATAACTGAAGATAACAGCATTTAATTTACACAATTGTCAATATAGCTCCTAACTATTGACTTTGTTCTTTAACTATTAATTAAGTCACGAAAGGTGTTGTTGATTCGCCCGTTTAATAAACCACCAGACGGAGCTGAAACAATTCTCAATACAAAACAGACTCATTAAAATAAAAATGTTATAATAATATAATTACGTTTCACGACAACGAAAATAATTTATATGAGCAGAAATAAATGCTTTAGTACTGGTGTGGATGAACATAAAATTAAATAAAGGTTAGAGTGTAAGTAGAAATAATAAATATAGTTTGTTATGCACAACCAACCTGACAAAACAGAAGTGAGACATGTTAGGCCTATATATCTTACGGAAAAAAACAAAACAAGAAACTCTGAAGGCTTAGTCGTAGTTTTGTCTTTGATCAACAACAGTTTATATTGAAACAATACACACGTCAAGAACAAGTGTCACGTGATTACATAGAATACACAACGCTACATCCCGTCAGATTTTTCTCTCATTAGATCTTATTAATTTCATAGTTCTATGTTTCTTCGTAATTAGGTTTAAACATAGTCTATGTTTTTCGTTTCAAACCTTTTAAACTATCTCTTCGTGATTTAAGTGTATCATGAAGGGCCGAAATTTAACATAGCTAAGATTTCATATTGCAATAACGTATATATTAATTACAATTTTCTTGTGGATGAAGAGAGGGCGTAACCGTTTGCTTTGTTTTGTTTGTTTGTTTGTTTGTTTTGGGAATTCGCACAAAGCTACTCGAGGGCTATCTGTGCTAGCCGTCCCTAATTTAGCAGTGTAAGACTAGAGGGAAGGCAGCTAGTCATCACCACCCACCGCCAACTCTTGGGCTACTCTTTTACCAACGAATAGTGGGATTGACCGTGACATTATACACCCCCACGGCTGGGAGGGCGAGCATGTTTAGCGCGACGCGGGCGCGAACCCGCGACCCTCGGATTACGAGTGCACGCCTTAACGCGCTCGGCCATGCCAGGCCTAACCGTTTGCTAACCCGCCAGTGAAGGTACAATGAAACAATCAATAGTGACGATTATTTGGGTTTTGTAGGGTAATGTTATCAGCATGATTACATGTTAATTTTTATTGTTGTAAGTTATTATTTTAGCACCATAAATTACATGTTAACTAGACGATGCAAGATGTTAAGATAAGCCTAGAAAGGTTTAAATGTTCTAATTTTGTGCCAAGTTTTTCTCGAACATTCGAAACTAGATTATAAGTACAGTTGTAGAGTTGTTTCGAGAAGCTAATGGAGTAAATAGGTGAGCTATCGCGGTTATTGGCACTAGTTGCCTTGGTGTACGTCATTTATAACGCAGGCCATCACAATTTACGACAGTGTACAAGTGTCTAAAAACGTTAAATGAAGAAATAATCTCATTTATTAAAACTTAATTGGACTGAATTTTGAAGTATTTTCACAAATTTGTTTGAAAGAATCCACCAACAAAAGAACAACATTACAATAACATTGTCCTGTTAAGTTATTCTGCGATAACACAGTTGTATTTGTTCCCAGTTCAGTTTGATTTTAATTTTTACGGAATCTGTTAACAGAACACAAAGTTCTTCCTTTCTTATTACAAATTAAAGTAAAACTTACACAACACAACTTTGATCAGGTGTTGTTTTTTCGTTTGGCGAGTGATTACTCTTCAGAGAAATAAATACCTTATTTTCATTTCTTCCAGTCTGGTCGTTTGAATTAAATTCTCGGCTCTGCGCACACAGTTTACAAAACAATCACACTCTAGTATAAGTTACAGATGCAACACTCCTAAGAGAATATAACATAAGTTACTGGAAGAACGTAACGACTGTTTGTAACTCTACTTCAGAAACGATAGTACAAACAAAACGTAACTGGGAAAAGCTTACAGTTTCAGTCCATTTACATTCAAGTTTATAAAATGTTGCTTCATGTTATTAATTTAACGCATCGGATAGTTGGTAGATTTTACTATTAAATACACAATATATTTATTTATTTATTATTAATTTAACGCATCAGATAGTTGGTAGATATTACTATTAAATACGTTGACACAATATATTTATTTATTTATTATTAATTTAACGCATCGGATAGTTGGTAGATATTACTATTAAATACGTTCACACAATATATTTATTTATTTATTATTAATTTAACACATCGGTAGATTTGGTAGATTTTACTATTAAATACGTTAACACAATATATTTATTTTATCTGTAATAAGAATAACTTATTGTCCCACATAATAAAAAAATAAATATGCTGCAAATGAATTATAAAAAGATTAAATGTGTGTGTGTATATTTTTTGTTTCATTTATTAATTTTTAGGTACATTTGTTTTCTAGGCTACGAACTGTCATCGGTAAAAAAACACAATACAAATAATAATAAATAATTATTAAAATATTTATCAGGATATTACTCTTTCTGTCGTATTTAACTTATTGTAACGGAAATAGTTATGTATTTATACAGGAATTGTGAACAAGTAACGGAAACTAGTTAGATGTTTATACGGTAAGAAACGTTACCATGTATAATACTAAATTGAGGTGAATAAGTTCTACAAATGTCACAACAGTATGTACTTTGCATAGTGGTTTATTAACGTATGACTACTGAAACTAACTGCCTGTGTTACTACCAAACATACAGCCTGATTGTCTGGTCGCTCTTCGACCTACTCAGGTATTGCATAAGTCTCAACACAAGAATGTTGATATTAGGCCTATGTGTATACTAAGCCATTATCTGGAATGTTCATGAAGATATAGTTTTACCACGTTTGCCTTGGAATCACGTTCTTGCCGGGAAGATCAATCTTCGACTGACGGGTCGTCTTCTCAGAAAAATGGTATGATACATTGTTTCTGCCTGTTCCTGTCAGCACTCAGGGTGTCTTCACTTTTGTGTAGACCACCAAGAACATTGCCCAAGATTTAGCCCAAAACATGTAATGATTTTCCATCATGGTTCACCGAGTATGGTACATTTTAGCCATCATACTGTTCTACACTCTACTGTAAAGAGCACGTGTCTCCCACTTTGCTATTTGTGATCCGATGTCTCATTTCTACTTTTTAGTTTGATTACATCCGGGGGTTAAATCGAAGTGTCCCTGGTTTTCTTACTGGAAGGTAAAAATGGATCACAAAGAGGAGTCCATCTCTTTCAAGATCCCTCTTTGATCGCTGTTTTTGTCAACATAGGTTTTCGAGTAGTTATACTCTCATCAAGAGAACTTTAGAAGACTAATACTCTAATATTGTACGTCTCCTAAAGAACGTACCATGAAATACTGAACACCACAATTGAAGACATCAGTTCTTCTGTTATCAACTTTGACATCTTTACTTATTCCCTTCAGAGTCTTACTGAAACATTAAGCCTTGCCCCAAATTTTCACTAATTATGCAACATTTTAATCCTGTGAATATAACTGGATTTATAGCGCCACCACTATACTTAGTGTGCCTGTTTGTACTTCTATAGTCATTATACTTGTATGGCACTTTCTGATTGGTTGTATAACAGTGAATCACAGTTTAACTTATTAGCACGTTGAATCTATTTTATACCATATTTTTATATCACTAGAAGGATATTAAATTTGTAGGCCTGACGTTAAAAACAACAATGATAATAAACTTTCATACATGTTTCTAAAGAGGATTAGAATAAATAGTTATTTAGTTGTTACATATATCATTCAGGGAAGTGTTAAAAAGCCAAAATGTATCAGTGTTGTTGGGTGTCTTTATATCACCATATCTATCTATAGAAAATGACAGCCTAATGAAGCATTAGTGTTGGGAGAGATAAAATTATTACACTACCAGTATAGAGATGACAAATTTCTAGATTATTACAACAGACATAATTGGTTTTTTAAAGGTGGAAATGTCTATAATATTACGAATTTAAAGTAGTAACAGGGGCGACATCTGTGAGAAAGTTTTGCTGAAGGTTAATTGACATAGTTCGCTTGTAACAAATCTTAAGTCGAATAGAGATTATTAGAGTGAATACAAACGTTGCCTAGGTGATATATATCGATGTATATAAACACAGTAAATACGCACAGATTATTTCTGCTAAATAAATATAATAAATTTGGAAAACAAAAGTATATATAAAAATTTATTTTCAAAAATGGATATTTTTAAACGTCGTGTTAATTTCAAACAATACTCTTGAGAGAAATTTTAGAAAATTCTCAGTAAAAGTTACTTTTTCTTGGATCTTCTTACGTATGATATTTTAATACATTAAAATGTGCTTACTGTGGCTCACGATGAACCTTGTATCACTACACCTTCCTTTCCTTTTAAGGACACGTATGATCGTTACGTGTACTGATTCGTTGAATCACTTGATGCAGACGGATATAATTAATATTTATAGAGGTTTTCTCAGAATATCGTAGACTTGATAAACTAGTGAAAATAATATTGTGGTTTGTGATTAATATAACTGGATTGTTCGACTGTGGTAAATAAAGTGGATTGTTCGACTCTGTGGTTAATAAAAATGGATTGTTTGTCTATATAATTTATAGTATATAATGATTTGGCTCTGTGGTTATAAGAAGTGGATTATTTGTCTATATAATCAATAAAAGATAATGATTTGGCTCTAGGGTCAATAGAAGTGGATTATTTGACTCTGTGGTTAATAAAAATATATTGTTTGGTATTGTGGATAATAGAAGTGGATTATTTGGTATTGTGGTCAATAGAAGTGGATTAATTGGTATTGTGGATAATAGAAGTGGATTATTTGGTATTGTGGTCAATAGAAGTGGATTATTTGGTATTGTGGATAATAGAAGTGGATTATTTGGTATTGTGGTCAATAGAAGTGGATTATTTGGTATTGTGGATAATTGAAGTGGATTATTTGGTATTGTGGATAATAGAAGTGGATTAGTTGGTATTGTGGATAATAGAAGTGGATTATTTGGTACTGTGGATAATAGAAGTGGATTATTTGGTATTGTGGATAATAGAAGTGGATTATTTGGTATTGTGGTCAATAGAAGTGGATTAATTGGTATTGTGGATAATAGAAGTGGATTATTTGGTATTGTGGTCAATAGAAGTGGATTATTTGGTATTGTGGATAATAGAAGTGGATTATTTGGTATTGTGGTCAATAGAAGTGGATTATTTGGTATTGTGGATTATTGGTATTGTGGATAATAGAAGTGGATTAGTTGGTATTGTGGATAATAGAAGTGGATTATTTGGTACTGTGGATAATAGAAGTGGATTATTTGGTATTGTGGATAATAGAGGTGGATTATTTGGTATTGTGGTCAATAGAAGTGGATTATTTGGTATTGTGGATAATAGAAGTGGATTATTTGGTAATGTGGTCAATAGAAGTAGGTATTTTGATTTACTGGTTCTGGTCATAGACACGCCATGTTTTTGAAACGTAAAATCCTATCTTTAAATATGTAAATGTTCTGACCATCAATATACCATACATATTCAAAATTATTAAATCTAATCATACAATCTACAAATTTAGGTTTCTTTCCGTAAACTTATTTTCAAAGGCATAAAGAGATAAACATAGACTATAAGTAGAAATAGATATATTATGTATTTTAGACTATAAATATAAACATGTATCACGTATTTATTATTTCACATTGACCTGTTGCATCCACCACACATCCACGTATTATATTTAGAATAATCTAAGAGTAAGAACTAACATCCATCTCATAATCACATTGCTGAAGAAAGCTAAAAGACGTCCAAACTATGCCTTGAAATATTTGTAACACTGATGAGCATAGCTTGAATTTCTTTGTACAAAATAATACAAAACAAATAATACGAAGATAACTCCCAATAATGACCTAAAGAAAAACAACAACTGAAAATATCTCGTTTTAATTTTTAATACTCTGGACTGAATAATCTCGAACTTAGATAATGTCCTGACGTTATTTGTTACAAACACTTTGGTGTTATGATAATTGTAATCTTTTCATTTCTCATACCAACCATAAAACTAATTTATACAACCTCTTTATTATTTTATGGATATTAAAATACTTTGGCATATGAGTTTTCTTTAAACATCCTTATCTTTTTTGATGTTATTAGACTACAAACATCAAACAGACACTTCGTCACCTGTTAGGGGGTTAACCATGATTTACAGATTAAAATTTCCTAATAAACATTTTGCGTTCAACTATAAGATAAACTTTTTTTTATTTTAATATTGCATTTTCGTTATAGAGATTATTTTGCTTTGTTAACTTATTATATGAATTTAGGCCTAACTTAAATCTCTTAAGCTACCCAAACATCGTAGGGTGTTATTGGGTTTATGGCCAGAAATGTCGCTAATAGTGAGGATACCCAACTTTTTAAATAATACATTATATTCTTTGTGCATGAGAATGTGAGCTCAGTCTATTTAATTTTTTATACTCAAAGTAGATACTCCCCGGAGGAAAGGGATAAGCTTAAAAACCTGAAACGTTAAAATTTGAGGTTATATTCTCCACGGTGAACACAGCGCAAATAGCTCAAAGTGTAGATTTGTACACGGCCCGGCATGGCCTAGCGCGTTAAGGCGTGCACTTCGTAATCTGAGGGTCGCGCCAAACATTCTCGCCCTCCCAGCCGTGGGGGCGTTATAAGTGACGGTCAATCTTACTATTCGTTGGTAAAAGAGTAGCCCAAGATTTGGCGGTGGGTGGTGATGACTATCTGCCTTCCCTCTAGTCTTACACTGCTAAATTAGGGACGGCTAGCACAGATAGCCCTCGAGTAACTGTGTGAAATTCCAAAACAAACAGATTTGTACACACACGCACAAAACACAACAACAACACAGGGTTTATTTATGGTTTTTATCTAAGTACGTGGCCTGCTTTCTTTGAAATTAATATTAATTATCAGACTATACAAATTTGAAACGATCAGCTGCGCTTTGGCGCGAAGTTTTTGCATTGCGTTAAGCCTAAAATAAAATTTCGATTTTGAAAAACTCAATTCGTTTCATAACTTAAGTGAATATGAAGGATGTTTTCTAACGGAAACTTCATTTTATTCAAACCCATGTTCTGGTCAATGAAGTACAAGGTGTAGCAAAACAAAAGCCAGTAATAATTTGTAGTATTAAGTCTAACACAAGGCCGTTAATCCTGGCCTGCTTTCGTAAACGACATATTTGTTCAATTAGAAATATAAACTTTGCTTGTTGTGTCGTCGATCCCCGACCGTCTTTTTTTTTTATTGCCTAACCCTTCCACTATGTCCGGGGTCACTAGTAACTATCAGTTATTTCCCCCCTCTCCATAAGTTTTCTATTCATCATTGAAATTTTATTTATCGAAACAACGTTCTATCAGATATAAGGATTGCCAAATACTACAAAGTTTACAACTTAAAAAAATATCCCTAAACAAATCACAATTAGTATGAGCCTTATGCAACTGTAAGCTCTGAGTAGCTGTCCCTAAACAAATCACAATTAGTATGAGCCTCATGCAACTGTAAGCTCTGAGTAGCTGTCCCTAAACAAATCACAATTAGTATGAGCCTTATGCAACTGTAAGCTCTGAGTAGCTGTCCCTAAACAAATCACAATTAGTATGAGCCTTATGCAACTGTAAGCTCTGAGTAGCTCTGTTTGGTTCTGAACCCAGTAGTTCCTAAATCAACGTTTAGATTCTCTCTTTGAGTTCAATTTTTATAAATTTACACATAATATTTACACTGCAGTCTAAATTGAATTTATCAACGAGAATAAATTACACAAAACTTAATTAAATTTAAACAGAAAGTTTCTTTAGCAGATACTGACGTGACCTTGTCTTTACTTGAATGGTAAGGCGAATTTCTCCATATAATAGATTTACAATTGTAAATAAAAGATGTAGATTACGATGTGCACATACACAGCAATTTAATGTACATCTATGTCATGCTAAAAGCTTCTTTAAAACGTTATCACATCACTATATATCTTAACAACCTAATATGTTATATTATTTCTAACATATCGACCAATAATAGGCTTAACACTTAACACATAATTATTGGGTAAACACACAAATTTTCAAGTCTTACGAGTAGGCTTAATCTTTATTTGTTGAAAAACCGAATAAAAATTATAAAGAAAAGCTGGTTATTTGTGAAATTAAATACCTTGAAATAAACGTTTGATAAAAAGGGAAAAGCTAACTATTCTTTTTTCCACCATCTTTTTCATGCAAGTGTTATTTTTAACAGGCCAGTTGGATTTTTAATGAAAGAAACAACAGACTGAAAGCAAGAACAATTTCGCTAATTCATATTGAATCACGTTTTGTGATTTCGCATTTGTTCTACGTAATTAGCCAGTTCGGAGTTGTTGAAAGCGTCAACGTCTAGCATTTGCAGGCTGCTGTTGCTAATAGAACTGTTGTTTTTTCGGCTGTTGTCGTCTGAATCATCGCTGGGCTTCACTGAGACATCCGGAGTACTCAGAGAAGTTTCCTGAATGGTATTACTGGGGGGAGGACTTGCCGAGGAACGTTTCATTTGATGTAGACGAATTTTAACGTTGGTCAAGCGATGTGGAGACTCTGATACAACAGTGACGTCAGTGGTTTCAAAAGCAGTGGAGCGATAAGTGCTGTTCAAGCGAGACAGGTGTTTGAATTTCTCGCTTTTATCTCGGCCGCAACCACAGCATCTGGCTATGGTGTCTTTGAAAGCTTGTCTAAACTTTAAAGACAGGATGCTATATAGGATTGGATTGATGGTGGCGCTGAAGTAGTATGACACACCAGAAATGTAGATTAACACGTTATAGATTTCCCGGTCTGTTGGCGTAGGTTCTGTAACGTATATAGCCATTAGGCGTTGAGCGTGGAAAGGTGCCCAACAAATGAAAAAGGCGATGACCACAGCAACTGCAAAAATGAAAAAAAAACAACAATTAACCATGCGGTTAACACACGTTAATTAATTACTCCAATATTTCGTTTTAATAGAGAATAAGAAACAGTAATAAAATATTTGCGTTATTTTGACACTGTACTTTCTAAAAACTTTAATTTAAAAACGTTTTTCTGGCGAGTTTACTACATTCAGACAAAAAGGTTAAGTCACAACTGGTAATACACTCAAAAGACATTTAAAAAGGATGTCATAAATCTACTAGTGGCAGGCGCCCCATTTGCAAAGGCCCAACAATGGGCGTTAAACTCGGCATTTAGTACGTTATAAATAACATGAATATATATTTTAAATAAAATAAATCAAAAGAGACAATGTTTTCAGTTGTGCAATAATTTACTCATACAGTTTAAAAATATAATTTAAAAACTTTAAAACTCTACGTTTCGATGGAATTAATTCAACTATCATCAGGAGAATAAACCACGAATTACACATGAAGGTTTTTAATATGTGGAAGTTGGGAGTTACTAAATTAGATTAGATAACGTTGGGGTTTTTAGACCAGTATAATTTGTCTACTGTGCTATAAACTGAGTTGTTTAATAGCACAATGGGAGCTGGAATGCAAACCTCGAGGCCCGGCATGGCCTAGCGCGTAAAGGCGTGCGCTTTGTAAATTGAGGGTCGCGGGTTCGCGCCAAACATGCTCGCCCTCCTAGCCGTGGGGGCGTTATAATGTGACGGTCAATCTCACTATTCGTTGGTAAAAGAGTAGCCCAAGAGTTGGCGGTGGGTGGTGATGACTAGCTGCCTTCCCTCTAGTCTTACACTGCTAAATTAGGGACAGTTAGCACAGATAGCCCTCGAGTAGCTTTGTGCGTAATTCCAAAACAAACAAACAAGTAAACCTCGAAGGCAAATTTGCCTAAATTACTCCAATGTGGAAGAACCTTATCTTTACTTTTTATTTTATTTTGGCAAGCAGACACAACTGCAGACAGTGAAGGGTGACATATATGGACGTTGTGGACATGAGCACCAACATCTCTCTCTCATAACTTCTTACTGAAGTTCCATTCAAACAATATTTAAACAAGTGGAACTTGTTATATTATATTGTTTTAAAATTTCAAATAACGTTTGATAACGAAACTCAACAGAAAGTGAAAATGAGGGAGAAAGAAACAGAAAACCAACAGAACCGAAAAATCACTCCATATTGTCAAGTGGCTGTCCTTTGAAATAATTAGATTGTTTTATGGGTAGGCTTGTAATGTAAGAATCGCTCTTACATTACCACGAGCGGCGAAGATTTGGTGTTTTAGCTCATTGGAGTTAGCGGAAAGAATTGTTTTAGGTAAGTTCCGTCTTTCACGCGTATTCCTGATCTGAATACACAAAATCGTTTCACTTAACCGTTTGTATATTGGCCAGATAAGAAAGTTTGCTTTATAAGGTTTGTTTTGTTTTGAATTTCTGAATTTCGCGCAAAGCTACTCGAGGGCTATCTGCGCTAGCCGTTCTTAATTTAGCAGTGTAAGACTAGAGGGAAGGCAGCTATTCATCACCATCAACTCTTGGGCTACTCTTTTACCAACGAATAGTGGGATTGACCTAACATTATAACGCACCCACGGCTGAAAGGGCGAGCATGTTTGGTGTGATGGGGATTCGAACCCGTGACCCTCAGATTACGAGTCAAGTGCTTTAACTACTTGGCCCGCTTTGTAAGGAGGCTCATTAATAAAGAAAACTAACGTGCTAGAAAATTAACACCTTGTTACCCTCGACAAAACGCGAAGTGACGACTGTTGACGAGAATAGTACTGAAATCAGCAACAGTTACTTGTCTATCAAAAAATGTTTGAGTTTAATGTTGTTAATATTGTTGTGAATTACGTTATTACTAGCTTTAAAAATATTACGAATGGGTGTGGGCCGTCCCTTTTTCATTATCTGAGCAGTGACGCACGATTCGTTCGGCCGATACAAAGGTACATACCCATGCCACTCAAAATATTAAGATTTTTTTATTTTGTTTAGCATCGTTACCACATATTTTGTTAGCCTCCCTTCTCACTCAGTTAAGTTTTAGTTCGAAGCACTGAGACGACAAAGTTGAAATAGTACCCAAATTCGAACCATTCATCCATTTAAATTCAACTTTGAAACCAGACGGGCAGAAACAACTACATGCATGCAGTTTAACATAAACATGAACAATAAATACAATTTGATTCATGAACAACGCTGGCTACGCAATATCCTGGTTTCTAACAACCTATTGTCTTTATTATAACCACAGTCCTTTCAACTTACCCGTAGAGTCCACCAATCGGATCAGTGATTGAAGTATTAATATTACGATATTAAGATAAGCGTTATTACGTGATGTTACGATATTAAGATAAGCGTTATTACGTGATGTCTGTGAAGAGAGTATGGTGTGCTAGTTAGCCCGTCTTCAGAGGTGGGACATTAAACTTACTTTGTGTTTGGAAGTAGTAACAGTCTTTTGAAGTTAACCCGTTGCTTCCTTCGTGATAAAACTAACAACAAATTTTAATATATTCATGAATTGGGTCGCGTGTTGTTGTTTTTTTAATTTTAAATTACTGTACATGAAAAGAACCACAAAAACAGTCGTTGTGTTTTGGCCATATTGATGTGATGTATTCACCAAGAATATTCAAGTAAGGAATTTATAAAATGTTTGGTTAGAATATAAGTAATAATTAAGGATACGGTTGAGTTGATCTGTTATAGGGTTAAAGAAATGTTAAGCAAACTTCATGTAACACTAGAGTATAGTTTGCCACACGAGGGTGTAGACAAATCTTATCTACTTAATAAAGAACCGGAATGTTCTATAACCCATCGTCGTACAATAGGTAAAACAAGTTACAATAGCCTTTACGGATGTCAATAGGTAAAACAAGTTACAATAGTCTTTACGGATGTCAAAACAAGTAGTTATTTGAAACGTCGTCTTCTACACTTGTGTCTCCACAACAGACAGTCCATTCTACAAAGTTTCATCATGAATACTCTACTTAAACAATCAATCAAATAATAGTCATTCACTTAGTTAATGACTTGTTTATTGAAGGAATTTTAGAAGAGCTGGTCACCAACTCGGTCGTCCCACACCTATCTGGAGTTGAATCTTTTTGCATATTTAAAGGCTCATACTTGTCTTTCCTGGCGCCGGAATCGTTGTTTCTAAATGTCACGTGCCCTGAGTCTTCAAGTGAGACTAATAGTAATAAAGCTATAAGCTACGATAACTTGGAAGTTTTCTTTGTAGGTTGGCTACTAATATGTCTCGCAAATCGATGTAAGTTTGTTCAGAAAGACATACATAAAGACAATAACTCCCCAGTGTCATGTGAGGGCACTCATTAGCAGAGTTAAATCATGAGTTAGACATTTAAAGGTAGAAATGAGATTTTATCTGGCTCTATAAACAATCTTTATGAAGGCTAGTTTGGGCGTAGCACGTGCACGAAAAGAACATTACAAAATAATGTCTCCTCTACATTCCGAGCGGAGCCGAACTCTTAGCAATCAGTGACCCTACCCGTTATTACCAGTCTGTTTTGAAAACCCACGCAAATCATTATGCAATGGGGACAAAATCACGCAACTACAACATTTCTGTACATCTAATTAAGTTTTACTGCCGATTTGATTAATTATTTGATGAAGAAACTGTTACCATTTGGACACAAATAAATGATAGGAACTCACATTACTTTTAGATTATTAGACAATCTGACATACGACCTGCCAAGATGCTGTGCTTGACCACAGGAACCAAATGATCGCTGCTAATGGCGTTATTTGTATAATTAATTGCATGTTACAGAAATCCCCAAACATAAAAAACAAAATATAAATCGACTTTTAATCTAAATGTGACGAAGATGGCGATTCTGTGAGTAGCGAGTTATGGAACAGACGTCGTACTTTTTGTTTCATTTTAGTTTTTTAAGATAATATTAAACGTTTTTTATTAATAAATAACTGATGCTGAACAACTTCTACACCTTAATTTTTAAACTTTCTAGAAAAATATAAAAAATAAAACATTTCCATACGTACTAAACCAATCTTAACCGACATAAATTTGTATCTAGATTGTCACCGATTATTGTTGACTATGTTTACTAACAGATGGCGCTACACTAGAGATTTTGTTCTTCGTTAAGCACGCAGACCGGCCTGGCTAGGTGGTTAAGGCACTCGACTCGTAATTTGAGGCTCGCCCTTTCAGCCGTGGGACCGTTATAATATGACGGTCAATTCCATTATTCGTTGGTAAAAGAGTAGCCAAAGATTTGGTAGTGGGTGGTGATGAGTAGCTGCCTTTCTTCTTGTCTTACACTGCTAAATTGTGAGCGGCTAGCGCAGATAGCCTTCGTGTAGCTTTGTGCGAAATTCAAAACAAACCAAACCAAGCATGAAGATACACAATGGTTGTATGGGTTATCAGAACCTACTTTTGAACTGGTAGACAAGAGAGAAGGCTACTTGTTAACAGCAACGATCACCAATTTTGCTTTACTCTAATTGCATAACGATACTTTAGTGTGATTCTTATAACACACCCACGGTCCCAAAATGTGGAACGTTTTGGAACACGTGGTTTCATATTCACTCATTTAAAGATTCAAAACGCCTGCAGTGACGGTGAAGTTTTAATAACGAATTATTAAGTGAAATGTAGCGTTCATTCTACAATGCTTAATAAATCATATATTTGTAGCAATAATTCATTATAAATAATTCCATCTTGAGCAGTAATGAAACTGTACATTAAAGCAGAAATAATAATAATGAATGTTGTCAACCATGTTTTTCTAAACTATAGATTATTGTTTAGCCAGAGGGCGGTTTGACGTCAAATGGTCATAGTTTATGAACGAAAACCCCCTTAATAGTTAAGGGATCGATACGAGGAGAGTAAACGCACGAGATGAGTTAGAGTAAACGGTAATTTGTTATTGACTTAGTCAGTGAAGACAATTAGTGATTAATTATTGAATTAAGAAATTTGTTTGTCATTATGTCTAATGTTTGTGTCACGAACTTCAGTATGTGTTCCATAGGAACGGAAACTTCTGTATTGAAGATAAATTAAGAACAAAGTGAAATTATTGTATTTGTATCTAATGTAACTTTAGGTACAATAGTAAAGTTATTTTATAAAGTTCACGAAATACAACAATTTTATCATCATTAAGTGGACAGGACGTTGAATTAATTGTTACCGTATAATGAAATAGTTCGTAAACGTGTTTAGTAAACTTCGGAAAACAGGTTTAGAAACACTTTTCAAACGATTACCAACCTGTTATTTGTGATACCTAACGAGTTTTATTAACGATTAATTAATTAAATAATGAATAAATGTGATTTTGTTTTAGAACTTTTAAGCATCCTTCGAAAAACAGTAAATTAAATAAATGAAATAAAATATAAAGATAGTGGGATGTGTTAAAACACACCCCCACAAAAATGTTGAACCAGGTAAAGATAGTGGGATGTGTTAAAACACACCCCCACAAAAAATGTTGAACCAGGTAAAGATAGTGGGATGTGTTAAAAGACACCCCCACAAAAATGTTGAACCAGGTAAAGATAGTGGGATGTGTTAAAACACACCCCCACAAAAAATGTTGAACCAGGTAAAGATAGTGGGATGTGTTAAAACACACCCCCACAAAAATGTTGAACCAGGTAAAGATAGTGGGATGTGTTAAAACACCCCCCCACAAAAATGTTGAACCAGGTAAAGATAGTGGGATGTGTTAAAACACACCCCCATAAAAATGTTGAACCAGGTAAAGATAGTGGGATGTGTTAAAACACACCCCCACAAAAATGTTGAACCAGGAAGTTGATTTATTGTCTCGGTGTTGAGATACAAAGTGTGGTACCTGTTATTGTATGACGTCACCGCTTTAATTGTTACATTACGGCCTCGTTATGTACTTCATCGAATTAACTGTTACATTACGGCCACTTTACGTACTTCATCGAATTAATTGTTACATTACGGCCACTTTACGTATTTCATCGAATTAACTGTTACATTACGGCCTCTTTATGAACTTCATCGAATTAACTGTTACATTACGGCCTCTTTACGTATTTCATCAAATTAATTGTTACATTACGGCCTCTTTACGTATTTCATCAAATTAATTGTTACATTACGGCCACTTTACGTATTACATCAAATTAATTGCTATATTAAGGCCACTTTACGTATTTCATCGAATTAATTGTTACATTACGGCCACTTTACGTATTTCATTGAATTAATTGTTACATTACGTCTACTTTACGTATTACATTGAATTAATTGTTACATTACGGCCACTTTACGTATTTCATTGAATTAATTGTTACATTACGTCTACTTTACGTATTGCATTGAATTAATTGTTACATTACGGCCACTTTACGTATTACATTGAATTAATTGTTACATTACTGCCACTTTACGTATTACATCGAATTAATTGTTACATTACGGCCACTTTACGTATTAACATTGAATTAATTGTTACCTTACGGTTGTTGTTGTTGTTTTGAATTAAGCACAAAGCTACACAATGGGCTATTTGTGCTCTGCTCACCACGGGTATTGAAACCCGGATTTTAGCGTGTAAGTCCGTAGACACACCGCTGAGCCACTGGGGGGCGTTGCTTTACGGCCACTTTACGTATTACATTGAATTAATTGTTACATTACTGCCCAGTTTCTTCTTCTTTTGGTTAAAGTAGTTCATATGATATGTAGACGTCACTATTTCATCACTTTTTAAAATATTTAAAAATGGACCCCTTTATGTGCTACAAAGTTTCCGGAATGATATAAATAATTATATTAATCGTCTATAACAAAGGTACTATTATATATTTATTTTAATATCAATATTTGTTTTAGTTAAATATATATTTAGAAAGGCATGTAACTTATAGTGTTAAATATGTTTTGTGAATTTCTCGTCTATTCTCTTTCTAGAAGATTCTCGAATCAACAATATGTATGTTTTATATTGATGCCAAATGAAATTTCAAGAACCTTGCTTATAAACTTATTTACGAAGGGACAGTATATATTGTTGGTTTGCTCTAGTTAGTGTTATAAACCTCAGAAGCAATGACTGTGATAAACGCTTACCAATCGGGAAATTACAGATGTTTAACCAGAAACGTTAAACTTCAGTAACTTAACTTCAGACATTAGTATCTCTACGAGGAAATTAGATATTTTCGTCTGGAAGAAAAGAAGCTTTTTAGCTTTTCTTTAAATAAGTGTACGTGTGTATCAACACAGAATTAATTCGCTCATTGAAACCGTCGATAAAATATTCAGTTCCAGACCAAATTTAAGACTCGATATTGTTTGTAAAACTTTTATGTGTAAATAGTTATTTGTAATAACCATTATTATGAAGTTTATTGTTGTTTGCATATCAAAATGCATCTGAGTTAAGTAGGAAAATTGTCCATTTCAATATTGTTGGCAAAAATCATGTATCTCATACATATCGACATTCAGTTAACTTATAAATTAAAATTAAAATTTCTGGTTATTTGAAATTGTAATACGTAACATAATAAATCGGAGACTATAATACGGGACGCATTGAATAACATCATGAAGTAAACTGTCTACACAAGTTTTATCTGGGTTTAATGTATTGAGATACAGAATGACATGATAATGAATTAGTTAAAATATCTACTATTTTTAACTGATATTGACAATTAGAAGTTTTGTTTTATATAAAATATGTTAATATATTGAACCACTGTGAAAGTGTACGAACACAAACTGTACACTACACGCAAAACGAATTTATGAAACCACGTGGGTTTGTATACTCTCATCACGTGATCAATACACTGTTTTTATTTCCTTTTTGTCGGAATAACCAGCTTCATTTAAAGCTGTATGAGGGCTTTTTGCTTGAGTAAGCTATGATTAGGAAGCGATAACTAATCAATGCCCTTCACCACCTATTTTATCACTTGTCTGATGGACAATGAGGTTTAACTTTTATTCTTAGAATGTGCTCATGGCATCAAAGTACTAGTTGTGTAAAAAAACTCACGAAGACACGAATTATGGACCCTCAGAGACACATTTTTCACACGCTAACCACTAGGCCATGCTTGCCTTCGGATACACTTATAGGTTTGATATTTGCATTTTGGCCCCCCAGTGGTGCACTAAAATCCGGGTTTCGATACCCGTGGTGGGCAGAGCACAGATAGCCTATTGTGTAGCTTTGTACTTAATTCTAAAAAAACAACATTTGCATTATGAATTTACAACAAATATAAGAAGCTAACCATCACAAATTTAGTTCAAGAGCTCTAACTCAGGGCCGCGCTTCAAGAACCAACTACTTAGCAAGAAATAAAAACTAAACTAACGTGGCGGGGGTTCAGTTTAGAGAGAGAGAAATCAGAAGAGTTCTCTCCCCAACCGGAGTGTTCAGGAACGTTGTGGTTCCTCTTCGTCCCCTTTCGTGGATTGTTATTAAGATTAAGTGTTTTTTTTTTAATAAATTAATTATTGTTATTATTCTTGACTATTTGGGTGGAGGATGTCTCTCTAAATGTTGTCTTGGGTGGAGGCAAAGGCAGCAGCGGAAAGGAAGCCCGGGACCTGTCCCGAAAGGAAGAGGTTGAGCAGATGTGAACATGAATATAATTTAAATCCAGATCAAAACAAAACAATTCAAACGGCACGATTCAGGGTCTGGCAAAAGAGTTGCCTGGGCTGGGATCAATAAATCCAATGGCTGAAGATTTTGATGTGGGGGAAACGGGAGTGCCCCGAGAAAACCCACTTTCACAGGACAGGCGCCGAAAGTTTTGCCTGTCGTGTGCCCTGTATCTGAAAAAAAGGAATTCGTGTTAATGACATGGATTTTATTTATTTAGATTCTTTGTTGAGTAGATTGTGATTCTTGAAATATGTTGTAAGGTGAGATGTATTTTGTTGGTCCACTGGATAATTTGTGTAGTGATGCCGTTAGTTTGTTTCTATTTTCTGCTTTTAGATAATATTTGAGAGAAAGTTCTGTTATTCTATCTCTTATAGTTGGTAAATTGCTAATTTGGTGTAGATAGTTTGTTGGCGTAAATGATGGTAGGCTAAATGCTGATTTTAATATTTTGTTTTGTTGCACTTGGATTTTCTGGAGTGTGTTATTTGACATGTTGTATGTTACTTGACATCCCTACTCTATTAGTGGACGGATGTAAGCCTTGTATATTTGTATAATGGTGTTCGGTGCGCATTTCGATTGTTTGCCGGTTATGGTCTTTAGATATGAAATCCTTTTTCTGATGGATGAGTGTATATTGTTTATATGTGTTTTCCATGTTAGTTTTGTGTCGAAAGTGACGCCAAGGAATGTGATGTTTTTACTCATGTTAATGGTTGTGTTTCCAAGTGATAATTTTATTTTTTCTAGATCTTTGCTTCTTAAGTTTCCTATAGAAGGTGATTGCT
The DNA here is from genome assembly GCA_011833715.1 of Carcinoscorpius rotundicauda. Lineage (NCBI taxonomy): Eukaryota > Metazoa > Arthropoda > Merostomata > Xiphosura > Limulidae > Carcinoscorpius > Carcinoscorpius rotundicauda. Next base: position 171,639,939 of record CM022392.1, on the reverse strand, counting down.
TGTGTTTTTGTTGGATTTAACACGACTCTCCACTTGTTGCTCCATGTTGAGACGTTGTTTAGTGATTCTTGTACGCGGGACATGGCCATTACTGGGTTTCTGGAGGTGCTCCAGATTGCGATGTCGTCTGCGTATTGTGAATTGTGTGTGTATGTTAGATTTGGAAAAGGTATGTCACTGACGATAATAATGTATAGAAGTGGATAAAGGACCGATCCTTGGAGCACTCCTGCCGTTATATTAAATAATTTGAACATAATTTTATTGATTTTTACTTGTGCTGTTCTATTGGTTAAGAAATTTGAGATCCATTTGACTATCGTGGGATTTATTTGCAGGTGATTTAGTTTATATATGATGGGGTTGTGCCATACGCTGTCGAATGCTTTTTTGACATCGAGGAATACCCCGATGGTTACTTGATTGTTGTTGTAAGCTTTGTAGATTGATTCGGTGAGGCGCGTAAGGTGATCTGTTGTTTGTCTATTTTGTCTGGAGGCATTTTGAAATTCTGGAAGGATGTTGTTTGATTCGCAAAAATGTAGGAGACGGTTGGAGATAATTCTCTCCATCAGTTTGCCAAGGCAGCTTGACAGACTGATGGGGCGGAAAATATCTGGATTTGTTTTATTAGTTTGTTTCTTGGGGATCGTTGTTATGATGGCTTTTTTCCACGTGTCGGGATAGTACCCGGTCGCTAGTGAGATGTTCATGATGTTTGTGAGGTGTTGCAGTAGGAGAATGGAGCTTTTTTTCAGAATAATATTTGGTATTTGGTCATGTCCGGGGGAAGTGTTCTTCAAGTTTTTGATGTTAATTTTTAGTTCCGTTATGGTTATTTGTCTATTGATTAAACTTGAGTATGCTTCTAGTGTCTCGCCGGGGAATCGTGGTGAGAATAATGCTTGGTTTGTATTTATGTAGTTGTTGACATGGTGTTGGTGTCGTGTGTCGAAATCTACTGAGTTTAAATCGCTAAAAGAGGATTTGTAATAGTCAGCTAATAAGTCAGCTTTCTCTACGTCCGTCCTTGCGATTTTATTGTTATGGGTGATATGTTGTAGCATGTGATTTGTGAGAAATAAAAAGTCAACCACTCCGAGTTTTATTCTCATGTAAGTTTAAAAGCTCTGCCTCAGGGCCGGGCTTCAAAAACCAATTAAAATGCAAGAAGTAAACTTATCTGAATTCTTTTCACCACTGTTCACTTTTTGAGGAGAGAAAGTTAAAATCTTAATCGTCCTTACTTTTTACTTCTTTCCAAGGCGAAAAGAAATGAAAACATTCTTGAACACACCATTTGTGACAGAACGCTACTAGCGCCACCTTCTTTAAACTAAATGTCTGTTTGTTTTTATTTCCTCTCTTATCAAAACATTTTCTCTGGAATGATGTTAGCACAACGTTAGATAATAAAGTTTTTCGTTAATTTACGAAAAGCACGTTTTACATTTTTGCGGCCCAGATTTTTTTTAACATTAAAACGCGTAGAAAGTAATAATAATATTTTGTAGTAAATATTTACACATATTTATATTGTAGTAAATATTAACACGCTTATGACATTTAACAAAATGAGTTTTTACTCCATACTACAATATCCTTTTCTTTGCTCTTTAGTAACGAGAAATGAGGGTCGGGATGGCCAGGTGGATTAAAGCGTTCGATTCGTAATTCGAGGGCTGCGGGTTTGAATCCCTGAGACACCAAACTTACTCATTCTTTCAGCCGTGGGGGCGTTAAAATGTGACGGTCAATCCAACTATTCGTTGGTAAAAGAGTAGCGCAAGAGGTGGCGGTGGGCGGTGATGGCTAGCTGCTTCTCCTCAAGTCTTACACTGTTAAATAGGGACGGCTAGCGCAGATAGCCCTCGTGTAGCTTTGTACGAAATTGAAAAAAACGACAAAACACCAACGAGACAATACTTTAACTTATTTGTGGAAACATCACAGCGTGAACTTTATGTATTTCATGTTCAAGCCGATTTGAAACACCGATTTTTACAATCCATTAGATTCTAAGAAGATATGTCATCAACTTCTGTTCGTCGTGTGATGACAGCTGTATTACAAAAGTTAAATTTGTGGTTATAAACATTGTTAATGTTTTCTTTACGACATTCAGTCTTATAATAAAAATATTATTTTAAAGTAATAAAAATTTAGAATTTTCTTTATTTTGATAATTTTATGTCACATATACCATTTTGGTGGTGAAGTAATTTATTT